>KE507058.1:77673-91040 GCA_000441515.1 Elaeis oleifera
ACACTCAATAATGGTACAATATTAAAGAAACATAAAAAAAATAAAGTCTAAGTATTGGTCTCCCATCGAGTAATCGAACCCCTTCACCTATGTAAGCATTGTAGTTTGCATCAAAAAATGGACAATGTGAAGTTATTTTTATAATAAATGAAGGATGAAAGTAACAACACACTCATCCATATGAAAGTTAGATGATTTGGAGATAAAGTTAGGAACAATTTAGAAAAAAAATTCAAAAAAGTTTAGCATTCTTAACTTAACTTCCACATTGATTAGTATTAATATCTCAATGACATACATTACTCACGCTCTACTGAATATCAATGACCCTTTGAAAATTACTTGGTAAAATTTGAAACTCTAAGTTAAAAAGTACTTAACTCTAAATATTTTTTTACTCAAGGATGAGCAAAGTTCAAGTTGGGGGTGTGATCAGTGCATTAAATTTGACATAAAAAGTATTAAAATATTAAATATTTAATCTTTATTATTTTATATTTGATACTTGTTATATTTTTTTTAGAAATTATTAGTCATGGATATTTTATCACATTAAGCCCAAATTCAAGTTCAAATTTATCACATTCATGATAAGAAATATTGGAAATAGAGAACAAACCAAGAAGAACAAAAAATCAATCAAAAATCAGCCAAAAATCATCTAAAAATGACCTTCAGTGCATGGTGGATCGGCTGCTCGGTCCACGAGTGGTCTACAGAACAGGCATTGGTCTACAGTCATGATCCATAGGGCGGAGCTGGTTTATGCACTGATCGACAGTTGAGATCACGCTGAACATGCGATCGAATGGCCAACAGCTCTCCATCCCATATCCAATAGTGGTGGCCCACATCTGTTATGCGATCCAATGGCTCCAAGCAATACAGAGCGAGATCAGACAGTCCTAGGGAGTTACCGGTTGAGAACTAAATAGAAAGGCTTCATTTTTGCATGATCCAATGGATGGAATTCAATCTGGGATGAGATCCGATAGATGATATCAAATTTGACTGAGATTAAGAGCTGGGAGGTGATTTTGGACTGATCTGGAGCGTTGATGCGAGATCCGATGGCCAAAAATAGGGTATGCAGGATAGACACGATTTTGACATATTTTGGGACTCCATTTTCTACCAAAAAAGAAAAAAGTTCATATATAAATAAGGGGTCCAGGAATAAGAGAAAAAGCAAAAAAATAGTAGATAAAAATTAGAAAAAAATAGTAAAAAATAAAAAAATGTAAGGATCCAAAGAGAAGAAGGAGAGAAGCTCAGTTTGCTCTACGAAGTACGAAAAAGAAGAAGAGATCATCAACCATCTTTCCGACGAGGCTGCGTTAATCAACTTTCGATGTTTATTATAGTTTTATTTTATTTACTATTATTTAATTTTTATAATTAATTTAATTTAATTAATATAAATTATTTATTATATTTTAAATTTTGATCTTTATTTTATTACCAGTAGATGCTAAGATCTAGTTAGTAGATCTCAGTACCAATTTATTTTATGCTCTTTAAATTTTATTTTTATTTTATTACAAGTAGAAGCTAAGATCTAAATAGTAGATCTTAGTATCAAATTTTTTTTCTACACCATTTATTTTCTGTCTTCTGTTTATAATTCTATTTTAAATCTTTTTTATAAAATTAAAGTTATCAAATCAAAGCACCATCTTCTCTATAAGTTTGACCTGACTCATTACTTTTACATATTTCAAATTTTTAAAAATTTAAATTAATTTGATAATCACGGTGTTCTAATGATAAATCGTGACATATCAGACATCCAAGCCTGATGTGGGCATGGATCTAGGCTAGGTGGTGCCCCTTTGATTTGGTTCAAGAGACTTTAGGGTAGAATTTCTAATATGATTAGAAGAAGGGATCCTAATTTGATTAGGACTCCTTTATGTTGTTTATTTAAAGGACCCTAGCCCTATCTCTCAAATCAATCTCATAATTTTCTTTCTTGCCGCCACCCTCACTGTGCACAACACCCTCTCTCCTCTCTCTCTAGCCCATGCCCTCTCTCTTTAGGCATCCTCTCTCTTGGATCTTGGAGAGAGGTGGGCAGCAACATCTTGTTGGTGTCAAGGATTGATGCCACAAAGTTGTTGTTCTTCTTCTTCCTCTCAAGTTTGTTGGGAGGTTGTTACAACTACTTCTTGATTAGTTCTTAGTTGGTTGAGGGATTAAGAAGAATTTTGATTTTTCAAGAATCAAGAAGAAAGATCAATAAAGGTTGGTTCATTCAAGAATTAAGTAAAAGGATCAAGGGTTGATCCCTATCCAGGCTTAGTTCAAGCCTATTCAGGCTTTGAGTTCCAGTGAGTTGTTTCAAGAGGAGCCAATCTACATCGGCCCTATAGATATCCATAGAGGCAGGACACTTGTACAGCTAATTTAGAACCTGCTCAACTCTAGATCTAGGGATTGAATTGGATTCAACCCAGTTATAGGTTTGAGGCAAAAAAAAAGCGATTCAGGTATGCCACTTGATCAGTTTATGTTAATTTCAGCATATAAACTAGATACATAGGTGCTTTCATATGATGAATGCATGCTTAGATTAAAATTATTTTAATCTAATTTTTTGCTATATTTTGGATTTCAAAACTTTTAAAATTCATATGTACTAGCACCTGTAGAAATCCAACTTCCACTTCTCAAGCCAATCCACTTAGAATGTCCAACATAATCGCATAAGATTACAATCATACTATTTCATAGATTCATAATCCAATCCAGTTGATTTTTTCTCGCTCACTAACTAAAATTTTACAATTGATTATTTTTTAGACTCACAATCGATCCATTGTTTTACATTGCCTTATCATCCATAACCTTACACCACCCAATTTATGGCTTAGACCAATCCTTGAAAATCCAAGTTTCTTCAACAAAAAATTATCATAATAATTAAAAAATGATATATAAAATTTAAATATAATAATAATTTTTTAAAACTCTTGAAGAAGTAGAAGTGGTTGAACTCTTAAATTTTTTTGACTTCTTCCTTGAATACTTAAGAGAGGATTAATTAAGACTTGAATGCTCTTGCTCCGTAGTTGTTGGCTCAATTCAATGCACTTTTCTTCTCCTTTGAGTTAAGTAAATATGGGAAACTTAGAATTGAAAGCACTTTTAATTTTTTTCCTCTCTCTCTCTTTTGTTCTACTCAAAAATAGCTTAAATAAAATCAATATACTCAAAATCTTTCTATTCTTTTTTTTTCCTTTGAATTCTTCAATTTTATGGCCTAAAAAATGCCTGTAATTAGTGTTCTAGCTGTTGAAAGCTTGAAAATAGTCATTATAAAAAAATATACCCATTTGAAATAATCAAAAAAAAATTAGCCATTATTTTGTCAGAAATCTATGAGTCAGCTCAGCTAAGATCTTAGATAACTAATTAAAGTATTAAGTCAACTATGTAAAACTTTGAGATGGCTCAAGAACATATGTAAATTTTTTTGCTTTCCGTATTCTTCTGTCTACCTGAGATTGGGTCGGCTTAGATATCTTCTTAGTTGGCTAACTTTTATATCTTGATCTACTAATTGACTTTTTGGATCGGCTTAGAGAACTTATAACTTTTTACTACTTTCTATATTCTTCTATCTATAAGACTGAGTCAGCTATCCCATTCTTGTGAGTCGGCTAAGCTCCAGTCTTGATCGACTATATTATTTTATGATCAGCTCAAGAAAATTTTTAAAATCTTTAATCTTTTATCTTCACTCTAAGTCTAAGACTGAGTCAGTTATGATCCTATCTTGATCGACTTATATGAAAACTTGGTCGGTCAAGAGAGATCATCTAAATTTCATCTCTCTCTATCTTTCCCTTGAAATGAGACTAGGTCGGCTAAGCTTGTTTCTTGGTTGAGCAAAGGTATGCCATGCATGCCAAAATTGATTTTTTTTTAATTTAAATAGATTTCTTTATTCAAACATATCTTAGGCTAGACATATCTTCTAAGACTTAATTTTTGAATTGTTGAGAAGTTTTTCTAGGATAGACTATTTGTTATCCAATTCTTTTCATGCCGAACTCAATTTCTTTGCTTTCAAAACTTGAATTTTTAACTTGGAAATATAGAATAGCTTAAATTTAAAAGGACTTTCGCTTGAACAAGGTCAACCTTTGAGTATTATAAAAAATCCTATAATTACTCTTAAAAGCATCATTAGTAATTAAAATCTATACTCAAATCCTTTCAACCTCATCAAAATCTATTCCAGGACTAACAATCTCTTTCTTTTTGATGATGACAAAATTTTTTAAGTACTTCCTTTAATTCAAGTACTAATAAGTTTTGAAATTTTGATACAACACATTTTAAAAGCAAAGATCAAGCATTTTTCAAAATTTAATCAAAGCTCCCTCTTTCTTATGTGAATAAAGCATTATTCTTGAAATTACTTTGAACAAATCAAATTTTAAACAAGTTTTAATCAAAATTCAAACAAAGCTCCCCCTTTCTTATATACAAAGCAATATTTTGAATGTGCACTTGATTTCTATTGTAATCTCCTAATTCTTTCAATTTTTTCTTAATTTCTCCCAATTCACCTAATTTCTCTCCCTTTTGTCATCATCAAAAGGTTAATAACATTTTCTTTCTTAATTTCTCTTACTTTTGGTTAAATTATTCATCAGCATATATAATTATAAGTCAATTAATCAATCATTTAATCATTTCAATGACAATTAATCAATCATTCACTTATTCAAACAAGAATGTACTCATTCACTTATTTCATAAAACATAACATTGCATTGATAAGTAAAGGTTTACATAATATTGAAAAGCCTATCCTTTTATAAAATGGAACACATATAAGGACAAAGCAAGCATACAAAAGTAGATTATTTCCTGGAAGTAGCAATCCAAGATAGGGTGCAAATTAGATTTTAAAAAAATATTTAAAAAACTTGTGCCTGAAAGAATAGTATCCTACAAGCCAATCATATGGGTGATGTGATGTGATGAGACTCTTCTGTATAATCTTCTTACTCATGCGTATGATATTGGCTATTTTATATATGAGATATTATATTTTATCATTTACTGTATCATATTTTATTTAAGATTATGGTGAATATTATAGATTAGGATAATAATTTTAAGACCATGATGAGATCATGATAGTGAGATCTAAAATCTTGATAGCTCCGATCTAAAATATTTTCAGTCGTAGAATCATCGAGTAAAAAATCGATGATGCCGATAAGATTGGTATATTTTATGCATTCTCGATGGAGAGGATGATTGACCTCACAATCATTTGTGAAGTGACAATAATATAAGGATGTAGGTGCTGTTGAAAATTATGTCCTAAAACTAATTATGTGATGATTGAGTTTCTCTTTATATATGAATTATTCAATGATGAATAAAATTATTTTGATATTTTTCATCACAAAGTTATATCTTTTTTGTAGAACTTTTATGTTGTGATGAAGTCTTTAGAACTATGTTAGTGAACGATAAAGAGAAGATTTATCATATAGTTCTTAAACATGTTCACGATCAAACAATATGTCATTATAAGATGATGACGTTTATCGAGTAGAGATCATTGTATGACATATAGGTTAGTTGTCTCCTTAACCAAAGAGTGTGGTGATACTGGTATAGCATACAGATGAGATGTAAGAGTATATCGCCACTGAACAGGTGACTCACCTGCGAGCGTTCTGCTATCAAGAGCTGCTCATAAAGCATATGAACATAAGTGTCCCTTAGACCTGAGATCACCATAGTGACTTGCAAGTAACTCACTATGCTGTGATACTAGACTATCTAGATTTTTAATGCAATGATGGAAGGCTACTGGGTACAGTCAAGTACTTATGAAGTTTGTGTGTGGATCAAGATGAGATTAACCCCTCTGGATTATAGGAGCTGATGTATCATTGTATTTCAATTTAGTAAAATCTTGATCAGGATAATCCATGAGATGGATTTGAAAGGTTGAAATATAATATCGATGGAATACTCTGGGTTGACAGTTAACCTAAGATCATCCTAGAGCATTCAGGATCAAAGAAATGAATTATGTGATAACCATATGCATAGGTTTTGAAATATTTCTTTGTGATAATTTGACCTATCCGAGCATCAGGAACCATTGCTAGATGGTAGCTTCGATTTATACAAAAATCGATTTCTGTGCTACTGGTTTAGTGTTTGAACCTATAGAGTCACGCACACAAGTCAGACAACATAAAAAATATTGGTCTATATTTATATATCCAATTTAAAATATTTGACTTGATTGAATATATAAACTAAATTAATTAAGAATTAAGTTATGAGTCAAACGAGATTGAAGAGTTTACTATGTCTAGCTAGCACTACACATAAAGTTCAGGTTTAATCCTAGGGATGAACAGTTATTGATCTATGATCCAAGAAGTCTATGAGAGATTTGATTAAAATACTGATTAATTTTAGATTAGATCTAAATTAATTAGACTTAATTGGATTTAAAATTTCAAATTAGACTTGATTCTAAAGTCCTAAATAGTTTAGGATTGACAGCCTTTTGAAATTATTTCGAACTAGCTTTGAATTGAATTCAAATTGGATCTTTTTGGATGAGATACTAGGAGTCCTACTTCCACTGGGACTCTCTCACTCCTTGGCCGACCAGCACCTAGTATGGTGCTGGTTATGGGCCATCCCACATGGGTGTGGGTTTGGGTGCAAAGTGGGCACCATATGTGGTGCCAATGCAATCTTAAGTGGGAGTCCTTCTTTGATAAGTAGTGGATTGATTCAAAATATATTTGAATTAAGAGTCCTATACTTATTGGGTTATGCAAATCATCTATAAATAGAGAGGGTCTCTACCTATGGATGCATACTAACAACAAGAGAGAGCATAGAAAGAGAGAAAGTGAGAGAGAGGTGTGAGAGCTAGTGGGCATCCCACCCTTGGCGTGCCCTCCTCCTTGCCACCCCTCTTCCTCTTGGCGTGGGCCCTTCTTGGGTGTCCCCTCTGTTGGTGTGAAGGGTCACACCAGCACCTCTCTTTCCTTCCTTGGTAGCCTTACGAAGGTGCATCAATCCTAAGATTCATCCCGCTTTCCTGTGTTGCCTGGCATGCATGTGAAGTAGAAAGCCTACAGTTTTAGGCCTACATGAAGGTTGAATCTAGATTCTAGAGATTTGATCTCTATTCCACTATAATTTAGTTAAGAATTGGATCCTTATTCAAATAGATTTATAAAAATTTTTAGATGCAACCCTAGTTATCCATGAAAATAGATTTCTTCTCTTCAGGTGCTCATTAGAGAATGAGTTCACTGAACTGATCTACAGAGAGAACATCTGATGGAGCCTTACAGCATGTCAAAAGATGGTTTTTCAGTAGGAGTTATGCAAGTGATCTTTAGACCTGAAATCATCATGGTAACTTATGTATGTGGATCCATATTTGGTTCATCTCCTAGTATGACTCTTTGAGATATATGTGGGATGTTCTGGATGTAATGAAGTATGCATGGAGGTTATGAGTGGTCAATAAAAAATCAGTCACTCCTTGAAAAAGGAGTAAACATTATATGTGGTCTCATAGGTGGTGACTCAAAGAGTCTCTGACCATAGCAAAGATGAATAATAGAAAGAGTTCTATTGGTTTATCAATCGAGTCATCATCATTAGATCGAGATATATATATGGATAGGTATTTGAGCTTGATATGATTCTATGCCCATGGTCTGTCTGGGATGTTATGTAATTAAAGATTGAATTGCACTGTAACTCACCATAAAAGATAATTTTGGTATTTTCATCAAATTTCATATCTTCTGGAGAGTCATGACATGTTGCTAGACATCAATCTTGATTTGTAGACTCATAAGAATTAAAGAGTTTAATTCAAAAATTAATTAGAAGGTGTCTGATTAATTGATGTATTTGGGCTGATCTAATTTAATTTGATTTGTTGAGATCATGAGCCTAAATCTACTGCTGGCTAGATATGGAATCTAATAGATCACACATATTAAAAATTTGATCTTGATCTAATCTAATTGGATTTATTATAAATCTTATGGATTAATTAAATTGCTAGCACATGAATTAACCCAAGTTTCAATTTGATTTAGTTCAAAGGTGTTTGAGCTAACCTAGAACCTACGGCCTGGACCTAATCGGATTAGGTTCAAATTTGGTTTTGTAGTTTGGTTAACCACTTCACATGGAAGAGTTCCATGCGAAACTAACTTCCTCCATGCCACCTCATCTGATCTCCATGCCTTATTAATGAAGCACCCTTAGTTTTGTGCATCCAAAAGGAGTCCTTCTAGAGCGCTCCTCTTAATTTCTTGCTTGAACTCACATGCCCTACCTTATCTTCCCATTAATTCCATGCTATTTCTTAAAAGGGATGTGCTTTGGTTTGTGTGTGCATTCGAATGGAAGAGTCCTTCTGCAGACTCTTCCACACCCAACTAACTTTCCATGGAGAATTAATTCTCCGTAACAACCAAAGGGACCACCGTGTGAGGAATAAAGTAGCACCAAGAGTTGGCATCCCTTGGGGTTATATGAGGCGCCCCTTGATTCCTTATATAAGACACGCTCCATATAGGATATGGCGTGCAAACCTTGGTGGTTTAGGCATGGGATCTTGTGAGGAAAGAAGTAAAAATTCAAAAAGAAGAAAGAAAAGATAAGAAAAGAGGAGAGAAAATAGCAAGTCAGGAGGGAAAATGGAAAGCAATTGTTGCTTATCCTAAAGTTCAGATTATTCAAGTGTTGAATATCTGAATCTGATTTGTGTGGATTAAATCTTTTGAGAAAGATCTATGGTATGGCTTTTATGGAGGATAGAAGGCAATCAGGTGGTGGTGCAATCCGATCCTTGAGAAGGAATCCAGTAGTGCATTTGTGAAGATGGCTACAGCACTACATCGAATTGGAAAGGATCCTGATCTATCCCAAGTGGATCATCATTGGAAGGCACCTACTTTGGTGTCTTATGGAGACCATTGTTCACCAAATCCTCATCTTCAAAAAGGTATAATCTCTTACCTTAATGCATGCTTGAATATTTGATTATAATCATCAAGGTAGTCCTAGGGTTTGTATTCTGATTTACATATTTTAAGTGTTAAAACTTGTTTTCAATAGTTGAATGCATGTAAAATTTTTGAAAACCATTTTCTGCTGCGCAACTGGAACCTAACAGTGCCTAATAACAAAATTAAGAGGTGTTTGTGCAATACTTAGCAGTGATTAGATATACAATAATAAGATAAAAGTGAAAGCAAACACACAACCACAAACACAAGAAATTTATAATAGTTTAGTGCTCAACTCAGCACCTACGTTCACTACCTAAGCCAATTCACCTAGAAATTCTAACTATAATTCTTTAAGATTATAGTTTGATTATTTTATAGATTCACAATCCAACCCAGTTACTTTTCCTAGCTCACCAACTAAACCTTACAATCGATTATTTTCTAAACTTACAATCAACCTAGTTGATTTTTCTGGCTCACCAACCAAACTCTTACAACATCCAACTTAAGACTTGGATCAATCTCAAGTTTTTATCCTCAAGAAATTATAGGAATCACCATTACATAGCAATCAGTATACATGCAGTATTTTCAAAAATCATGAAGCATCAGAAATGAAATTTTAAAATTTTAACATCGTTCTAAGAGAACCATATAACATAATGTGTTAACATTATGTCAGGACAACTTTATGTCAGAATGATGTTACTAATTAGATCTAATCTAATCAAATATGTATAGAAATTATATCTTAAATAAAGTCAGACATCATCATATATACAAGATTAAATTATATATAATAAAATCTAATTTTTATCTTTGCATAGATAGATCTTCACCGCGATCCGATGATTTATGGATATCTTCATGATTTGTTGAATCTATGATCCGATGATCCATAGATATCACCAAGGTCTATTAAAGTAACACAAGTATCCGACCTCTATAGATATTCATATGAGACTGATCTGATCAGGAGATTTTGATCTCATCGGGGTGCTAGCTCCCTTGCAGAGATCGCTCCCTTGATTATTGAATCGATCTTCTCTTTTGATTCTCTTCTCAAGAAAATCAAATAGATCCATAATAGAAGAAATAAATCAGATCTAATCTAATCTAAAATCCTCAAAAAAATCAGATCTAATCTGATTTCTTTTTCTTTTCTCTTCTCAAGAGGAAAGGAAGAAGATCTAGAGAAGAAGGAAGATGAGAGATCAAATCTCTCTTCTTTTTGTTCTGTCCAACTCTTGGACTAAATCAGGAGGAGCAGGAGATGAGGAAGTATGTCCAACTCTTAGATATCTATGGAGGAGAAGGGAGAGAGAGAGCCATGTCCAACTCTTGGACAAAGGAGAGACATAAGAAGATACCTAACAACAAACTTTTGGTTGTAAGAAAGATGGAAGGAGGTGCCCAACCAAATCCCATTCCCTCTCCTTGAATTTTCTCATGCTAAAAGCTTTGTCACACCCACACCTCTCTTCACATTGAGATAGGATGAGGCACTCCATGTTATCCCTTTTAAAAGGGAGTTAGTTAGGGTTTGTTAGAGTCCAACTCTCCTTGGACTCCTAGTGTCCACCCTTCTCCACACCCTCTCTATTCCACACCAAAAACCAACTAGTAATTCCTTTAGACGTGTGATTTGGGAAGAGTCCTTCTACTAGTTAAACAGTTATTGGTTTGGGTCTGAATCCAAACTAATTTGGATTTCCAAATAAGTCAAGACTTTAATTGAATCCAAAACTATTTTGGATTTATGAAACCCAATCTGACTCAAACTCAGACCAAATCCAATCAAATTAAATCTAAATTAATTTGACTATGACTCAACCCTATTATTTAATCAAATCAAATAATCTAGTAATATTTATAAATTAGTCCTCCTATAACTTACTAACTCTTAGTAAGTCTTTCATGTAACTTTTACATATAAATCCAATCATCAATAAAATAATAATTAAATCTTATTATGATTCAAAATTGCTATTCGATAATTCGATTATTCAGGATCTCTTTTGTGTGTGACTCCATAAGTTCTATTCTATCTGATAGTGAGATATATTTTGATCTCTATCAAAATATCATTAAAACTCCTTTCAATAGATTAGAACAATTCCAACTCATCCAACTAAGAATTATTGATCATCAAAATAATTCTCATTGGTCCCACAATCCATCAATGATACCTAATAGCATGTAGTGGCAATCCAACAGAATAGAAATAATAAACCTCTAAGTGTAGTTACCGTGCGATTCAGTTCTTCTATCGTGAGTCCCGATAAGATGAAAGTTATGAAAAAACTTGTCAAACCCCATCATTTGTTATATATAAAATTTATTCGACTTGAGTTCTTATATGAAACCTATGGAAATATCTTTTCATGATTTACTCATGGTCAAGATTTTCTGAACTCAGTCTCATAAATTATATAAGATTTCTCTTTTTCTACTAAGATTGATAGATCTCATTTAGGTGTACATCCTATTCCTACAATGAATCTATCATAGCCAACATACATCTCAAGATTTCATATGGCCAGAAGATTGAGTTATAGTATAGTCAAACTATAGCAATCTCATTATGAATAGTCAAGGCACAATAAGTCAAAAAATTACTTACACTACTACAGTATCGAGAATGTCACTGACGAGTGAGTAGACATCCAAATGACTTCTCGTGTTGGTCATGCTTAGTATCTTTATTCTCTAATAAACACCTACACTCTCGCTCTAGTGTTTCCATACTGTAGACTCGAGACTCATTTATGAGAGAAAACAGGTTGATTTGCATGCATAGATCGGTACGGTTATACTAACCATAGTGGAAGCAAATTTTAAAATTTAATTTGATCTAAACATGTAGATTTTCAATCTTAATCAATCCTAGAATTGTCTAACATGCATCAATAAATTAATTACATAGATCTGAAATCATAAACAATAAAGGAATAAGTTATACTTGATCATTTTCTTCTTATTCTTTCTTGGATCAGATTCTGCAGATATCTAAGGTTTCTATCATAGCCACATACGTGTCCGACCTCTGCTGGTATCCACACAAAGATGTCCCGATAAGAACTCTAAAACCTCTGAGGTGCTAGCTCCCTTCAGGCTTCATTCTCTGGCTTGGATCAAGGCCCTTTACTTAATATCACTAGAAGTAGCCCTGTTGCTAGTTTATGGGGATTGATCCAACAATCAAGAAGAATCAAGAACCCTTTCTTAATTCCTTTTATCTCTCTTTAAGGCCTCCTAATCTCTCAGATTAGATCTACAGGAGGAGGTACTAGGGCGTGGAAGGGAGGGAACAAGTGTTAGATATATGTCCTAGAAGTCAATTATTGGCTGATACATTTTTATTCTATGACATAAATTTATACTTAAACTATTGATTTAATAAATAAAAGATAAATTTCTTTCAAGTGTTATGTATCCTAGAATTGTCAACGAAATTGATGTTACGATATATATTTTAAGTTTTGAGAATTAGAGACATGTATAATCGATTTCTAAATTGCTCCTGCTCATAGGATAGCCATGGGGATGGTGATCAATCTGGATGACTGATGCATGGTTAGCTTCTTTCGAGGTAGATGAGCCTCTAGTCTACAGTATAGAGACACTAAGCGGCAAGTATGGATAGTTATTAGAGAATAATTAGTATTGAGTGTGACCACATGAGAGATCACATGGATCTTTATTCAATCATCAGTGATCATCTTGATGCTATAATTGTTGAAAGAAATATGCCCTACAAACCAATCAAAATTTATATTTTGATAGGATTTCCTTATAATCATCCAGACTCATGTAATTTGTGAAGGAAAGAAAAATATTTCTCTTCGAATGATCCAGATTGCATCTAAAATTTTTCTATTAATCTACATAAATAAGGATCAAATCTTTACCTGATTAGCAGTGAAACTAGAGATCAAATCTCAAATAATCTAATATAAACCTTCATAGAGTACTGGATGTGCAGACTCTTTACTTCGTATGCACACTAGACGTCACAGAAAAGCAGAATGAACTTCAATTTTTACAACCCAATCAAATGAGGGAGGAGATGTATTGGTGTGACACCTCACACCAGTAGGTGGGATGCCCAAAGAGGGTCCACGCCCAAGGGAGAAGGGGCGGCACTAAAGGGGAGAGTCTAAGGAGAAGAAAAAGGGCTTCTCTCTTCTCACACCTCTCTCTCTTTCTCTCTTCTCTCAATCTGATTGTTTGCTATGCATCTATAGGTAGAGACCCTCTCTATTATAATGAATCTTATGACCCAATAAGTATAGGAGTCCTAACTCAAATTTGATTTGAATC
>KE507059.1:15085-37840 GCA_000441515.1 Elaeis oleifera
AATCTGGCATCTAGGGCACACATCTAACACACATGTCAACTTATGGCTGGCTATGTATCATCTTACAGCCTGTTGCATATCATCTTCCAATGTGTTGTGTATTATCTTGTAGCATGTTGTATATCATCTTATAGCATAATCCATAGAAACCATGAATCTACTGGTGTGTTGTCCAAAAATAGTAACCCAAGAGGGGAGGGGGGTGAATTGGGTTCTTTAAAATTTTAGCCAAATTAAACTTTAAGCTAGAATGTGCTTCAATTTAAGCTAAGTTGTGTGTTTGAGATGTGTATGATGTATGCAATAGCAGAATTGAGATACAAGCAAGCAAAACTTAAATTAAAATGATGCAAGATAAATATGAGAAGTAAATAGAGCAAGCACACCATAAAGATAAAAAAATTTATAGTGGTTCGGTGCAATCCCACATCTACATCCACTCCCCAAGAATTTTTTGAAAATTTCACTATAGTCATCCGACTACAGTATGTTGTTTTAACTCAAAATCACAAACAAATCCAGTTGGTTTCTAGGATTACCAATTACAATCTTACATCGATAGTTTTTCGGACTCACTATCAACCCAGTTGGTTTTATGGGCTCACCAACCAAAATCTTACACAATTATTTTTGGGATCACAATTAAACCCAGTTGTTTTTTTAGGCCAATCAACCAAAATCTATAACATCCAATTATGGATTTGGATTGGCCTTTATCTTAAGTTTCTTTCTTCCAAAGAAACCTGTAAAGAAATCAAAATACAAAGTATACAATTTTAGCACAAAAAAAATAGAAAATAAAAATTCTTTTAAAGTATGGAGGAGCTGAATGATTGATCTTTTGAAGCTTGACTTCTTTTCAATACTTGAGAGGATGTTGAGATCACTCTTGGAAAGCCCTAATTCTATGCACTCTATTCCTCTCTTTTACCTTTCTCAATGATATTCAATGAACCTCCCTTAGTTTGAAGATTTTCTCTTTTTAATCCACTAGGCTTCCTTCTCAATCGAATCTCTAGCTTTTTATAAGCTCAAAAGTAGCTGGAGAATGAGTTTTGATCATTGGAAGGGCTGAATTAGCTATTGGAGCCAAAAACTAGTTGCTAGAATTAAATTTGAATTTCTGCAAAACTAATCATTGGGATTCGAATCAACTTAGATTGGACTTGAGTCGACTCGAGCTGTCTGCGAGTCTGCTCAAGCTTTTTTTTCAAAATATTGCTTTCTATCTTTTTTGTAACTTTAACTCGAGTAATTCGAGTCGACTCGAGTTGCTGCTCGATCCATTAAATTTTCTATTCTGAAAAATTACTTTTCTGCTATTCTGCATTTGAGTCGATTCGAATAATCTTTGAGTTAACTCAAAGGTATACCAGCTAAAATTTTTATGTGCCAAAACTATTTTTCTTCATTATTTCAGCTCGAGTCGACTCGGATAAAATTTGAGTCGACTTGGATGATGGCCAATTAAAATTTCGTATATTTTTCTGCATAAGTAGCTTTTTGTCTTCAACTTTTGAGGGCTTCTTTCACCTTGATTTTCATGGTCTTTCATAGCATTTAGATATCCAAAAACTTCTTATTTGAGTCTCATTTGACCATTAATCATCATTTTTTTATTTTAAGCATCTGGAAAATCTTATATTCACTCATGAAAACATGATTAGTACCATAATTACTCAACATTTGGTAATCATCAAAATCAATCATAGGGTCAACATGGTGGTTTGTCACAAATCTGCTAGCAATATGTCAAGTATCCACTTTGTGACATATTCCTTTACATAGGTAGGCTGACAATTCACATCATCATCTAATTTCATATCTTATTCAATATTCATATCATCATCTAGTTTCATATTTTGTTCGATAATAGTATAAGTATAAAATAATAAAATATCAAATCAATCCATCAAATCATTCATCATGATCGCACATCATAATTATTTCAAAGAAAATAGAAGATTTTCAATGTCCTTCATCATATCCACATCATAATTAATATAATTCAAAAGTCATCAATTTACTAGTCAAATTGAATAAAGATAAAAGACCACTTACCTCACATGCATTCCAACAAATCCACATAATTTAAAATTTTTTTTCAAAATCTTCAATTCATAGATGCTATTGCAGTGTCCCATTATTAGACACTTACAACCCTATATAGGATCAATACAAATAATTGAAAGGATACAAATAATTGAAAAAGATAGGATTGATGAATAGTCACATCCAACAATCTAAATTGGTCCAGTCATCTAATTTCATTCGATCAAGATCCAATTAGGATATAGGTGATTCGACTGAGATTGAGACTAATTAAATCAATAGTGTCCAACAATAATCAAGATGAAGGTTGGCAGACTGTTTGATAATCAGAAGTTAGTTCGATCAAATATTTCATTCAATCAAGATTATTAAAGATGTAAGGATTCAATAGCTCAACAAAGACTCAGATGGTGCAGATATACTATCCGATTGATAAGATGGTTCAGAGGTTGGCAATCTGGGTCACATCAGATTCAAAGTGATAGGGCCAGGAATCCTTTGTTGAGTTTATAAATCAAATGGAGAGAGAAATTAACAAGATGGGATAGGACTGATCAAGTGACATTGTTCGACATTCTGATCGGTTCGATCGAGATAATTTAATTAATTATGATTAAATCAATATACAGATGATTCAAATAAATTATGGATGATCAACTTTATCAGGATCCAATCTGCTTAAGATGGATGCTGACATAATGCCCAGTGGTTATGGATAAAATCTTTTCATTAGGATCATCCAACATCATCAAACTTTTTAAAGTTTCAAAAAACCCAAGGAGAGAGAAACAATCTAGAGAGAGAAAGTAGAGAGAGAAAGGGAGGAAAAAGAGATAGTCTTTTTCTTTCTTTTTCTTTCTTCTTTCTTTTCTTTAAAAATCTTTCTTCTTCTTCTTCTTCTTCCTTCTTTTTTCCTCACATTTTGGGGTAGAACAGGGGATTCATTGAATCCCTCTTCTCCCCCAAACAAGGGGGGTCCTTGCATCAAGGAGATGGTGGCCGGGTATTCAGCTCATAGCGGCACAACTGAGGGTCCTAGCCCGGCAATCAATGGTGATGCATGGTGCCGAAAAAATCCATAGAGATCATGGAAAAATAGGGAAAATCATAGATCCAATTTTTCAATGAATTTTCAACAATAATTGATTGAAATTAAAGCTTTGGAAGCTAAGAGGGATTAAGAGGAAGGTGACTCAAGAGATCTTACCTTATTTTGGCGGACTTGGTGATGGTTTTTCAACAAACATGATGATGGTCGCTCAGAAATAAAAGGCAAAATAGAGGGAGAAAGATGGTGAGAGAGGGAGGGATGTCGTTCGTGGCTGTTCATGGAAGGGAGGGCCATCTCATCTTATAGTGGGGCTTTGGGTTTGTTGGCTCCACCCAGATTCCCAGTAGAGAAAAAGACTCCCATCGGGAGTCTTCTTCCTTCCATTTTTTTGTTAGGTTCTTTAAAATCTGTGCATGACTTTATTAAGCTACTATTTGAAATGGGCTGGGTCAAATTGGATTGGGATATCACATTCTCCCTCCCTAAAAGAAGATTTCATCTTGAAATTTTCTACTAAAGGTTTTTGAACTTTAGGATTTTACAATCATGATCTTATTCCAAATTCCTATATATTCTATTTATAGATTTGTTTCATTGTTAAATCCTATCATAAGAATAAGGTTCAATACCTCAAGTCTTGACTCTTCTGGTAGATGATCAAGATCGAACCCATCTATTGTAAACTGAAGAAAATCAATATCTTAATTCTAAATAAGAATTTCAAGTTTCTCTATCAATACATCAACTGCTCCTAATTAATCAATCCATCATAATGTTAAATTGCAAATGAGTCTCTAGTAGAATAATCTTCAATATCAAAAGATAACCTCAAGCTTTTTAATCGATAGAAAAATAATATTGATTGAAGGAGTACAAGCTTCAGGTTTAGGAGAAGAGGTCTACACCAAAATATTTCATGTTCAAAATAGAGAATTGATGGCCCACTAAATTTTGATTCACTTTGCTAAAACTTAACTCAGCATAAGATAGGAGAACATACCAAAATAAATCATATAGTGATGTCCAAATCAATCCAGAATCGAAAATATCTTTTCTCATTCGTTCTTTTAAAAGTTGAAAATTCACCATTCTAACCTCAAATTCCTTCCGACAAATAGAGAAGTATAAGCTTCAATTTTAGGAGAAAAAAATCTATCACTAATTACTCCAAATCCAAGGTCAAGAATCGATGGTCTACTCATCCAAGACTTAGGATGCTAAAATTTTTTTTAGCATAGTAGATGGGATAACTAGTTGTGAAAATCACATAATGACCTCCAACTTAGTCAACAATTTAAGTTATTTCTTTTTCTTGACAATAAGGTCATCCCATAAGGAGAAAAATCAACTCCAATCTTTTATCATAGAACTTTCTAAATCAAGAGAAAATAATTCAATCTTATAAATAATCAAAACCACCACACTTCCATAGCGCATTCTAATCTAACCATCAAATTCTTTAGATGCACTACATGACTTTCAATCAAAACATTACTATGTAGTAAAAATATCCAAAATATAAATTTTGAGTAAACTCAAAAGAACTTTAAATCCTTATCCACAATATGCATCGGATAGATCCATCCAAATTAATCCATAAGTCAATCGACGCATTCAAAACCATCGCATAAGCCAGTTATTGTAATTCAAACATGAATTAGTTCTTAATTCTCCTATAAATTCATCTACACGATTCCAAATCAAACTCTTGTAAGCAAAAATAAAATAATTAAATAAATTTTTACAATCGATCCGATCTAATTCTGAGGTCTTCACTCACTCATCTTTTCTAAAGTTTCTTCGACTAAGATCTTTAACATTTATCCAAAACCTTCCATAATAATTATACAAAAGACCTAAAATCCAATTCTCCATTCAATACTAGATTTTACTAGGGACCCCAATAACAATGACGAAAGGACTCTGGATCAATTCATAATTCTAAATTTTAATTAAAATTTACATTTATCTCAAAATTCTTCAATAGATATAACTAAAATCTTTTATCTTAATTTCAAGATGGTAAATCAAGATTTCACTAAAATGAATATTCTACAATCTCAAATAAAATTAATTTGTTCAATTAACCATAGGTTTATTTCCATTTCACATGTATCCCAAAATCCCAAATAGATATAAAAGTCATATTTCCAATTGCTATATAATATTCAAAAAACTCCCCAAATGATAAGATAATTAACATTTTCAAAAATTTGTAAATCCAAATATGAATGCAATTGTTGAATATGAAACATACTCTTAGATAAGTATCCATAAACAGACAGTCACATACATATACATATATTGTGGGTGTTGCTGCTCAATTCAGTCGAGGTCGGAGAGAGGGCGATGGAGCCTCACACAGGGATGTTGATACTGGAGTGACCTGCAAAATAAGTCCAAACTGGAGATTTTCGCTCCGACAAGGACCCTCCGATGCTCAAATCAGATTTAGAGAACAAAAAAGCTGCAACGAGTTCTCTGAGAGGGATTACTTAGCTTACCCTAGTCTTTGGGGCTTTGGTTGCTTATATAAAATTCTGTCGAATAGCTAGTCACACAGTTCTGGGATCGTACAATCCTGAGATTGAAGGGCCATTGAGCTTGCCATTACGGATGAGATACTGCAGCCTCTAATTGCTTCCATGGAATGAGGAGGCCATTACTGACAATATATTGAGTGGAGGATTTAAATATCCTCATTGAATATCTTCGAAGATCGTGCTTGACTTTTTGACCTTCTTGAGTTGGATGAGTGGTGTC
The DNA here is from genome assembly GCA_000441515.1 of Elaeis oleifera. NCBI lineage: Eukaryota > Viridiplantae > Streptophyta > Magnoliopsida > Arecales > Arecaceae > Elaeis > Elaeis oleifera. The sequence goes on from KE507059.1 coordinate 20,952, forward strand.
ACCTCATGGTATATGAGGGTCTCACCTATTAATTGCATAGACTGTTTATCAGGAGCTAAGAGTATGGAGAAATTTTAGCCTTCATATGCTCCCATATGGGGGTATTTATTATTTTGGCCTTTTCTATATGGTGAAGATAGTTGTGATTGCATGAAGATGGCTAAGTATAGAATACCTCAGCTTGGTATAGAAATAGCCAAGTATACCTCAGCTCAGCATAAATAAGACTCAAGATAGCTCTTCTCAGCATAAATGAGGCTCAGGATAGCTCTTCTCAGCATAAATGAGACTCAAGATAGCTTTCTTAGCATAAATGAGGCTCAGGATAGCTCGGCTTATATCAGGATAGCTCATCTCAGCATAAATATACCTCTTCACAGCAAGCATATGGCTCAGCATGCCTCTTCACAGTAAGCATATAGATCAAAATGCCTCTTCACAGTAAGCATATAGCTCAGCATGCCTCCAAATCTATATCTAGGATGTGAATCCAAGGCATCCATAATACCATCATAACACTATCCTCCTACTGCTGAGTCTGAGAATCAAGTGAAAGGAGTACTAGTGAAATGATGCCTTGGGCTTAGGGATGTCCATCCATGCATCCCATTAAGGCATCTATTTCTCATTTAATGTGGGTGGAAGCAGCTAAAGAAAAGCTTAAATTTTGAGCCGATCTAAAGCCTTTTGAGCTTAGGCTGATCTAAGGCTTTACGAGCGGCATGTTCGCTCTACTCTTCATTCAAGGGCATCTTGTGCTACTCTTCACATGAGCATCTTGTGCTATGCTCTTCTTCGTACGAGAGGTAGTGTGTGCACTGCTCATCTTGTGAGAGACATCTTGTACACTTTTCATCTTCATGCGAGAGGCAGCATGTGCACTGCTCATCTTGTGAGCAGCATCCTGTGCACTTCTTATCTTCCTGTGAGAGATGGCATGTGCACTTCTCATCTTGTGAGCGACAGTATATGCACTTCTCGTAATGTGAGAAGCAGCATGTGCACTGCTCATCTTGTAATAGCATCTTGAGCACTTCTCATCTTCGTGTGAGAGGCAGCATGTGCACTGCTCATCTTGTGAGCGGCAGCATGTGCACTTCTCATAATGTGAGAGGCAGCATGTGCATTGCTTATCTTGTGAGGGCATCTTATATACTTCTCATCTTATGTGAGAGGCAGCATGTGCACTGCTCATCTTGTGAGCAGCATCCTGTGCACTTCTTATTTTAATGTGAAAGGCAGCATGTGCACTACTCATCTTGTGAGTAGCAGTATGTGCACTTCTCATAATGCGAGAGACAGTGTGTGCTCAGCTCATCTTGTGAGCATCATCTTGTAAATTCTTGTCTTTGTATCATAGGTTGAGGGTCCTTATTGGTTAGCCCTTCGAAGGTCCCTTAGGATCTCCCTCCGCTTTCCTCACGACTCGAGGTCTGATGGGATTTTGTATGTTAGCCCGCCTCTAAGTCGTTGAGGTTTACTCATCAAATTGTAGATCGAGGATTTTATAACTGAGCCCTTTGAAGGTCCCTTAGGATCTTCCTCCACTTTTTGTAAGTTAGTCCCGCCTCTAAGTCATCGAGATTTGGCTCGGATAAGGATCAACAGGCTTTGGGGGTCCTGAAGGTTAGCCCCCCTTGATTCAACCTTTGCTTTGGTTCAATTTTGGCTTAGAGACCCGTGGTTCTGTAAAAAGAAGAGAACAAAATAATGGATGAAGTATTTGAGAGCCTTTTACCTTGAGGAATTCTATTTGAGAGTCCTCTGATTTTGCTTAACTTTTATTTACCTCGGTTCGGCACACTCTCCACCTCGGCTTGTCATTGATTTGATTAGATTGGTCTTTTGATGACCCTTTGAGGTTAGTTTTTTGAAGATTATCTCTTTGATGACATAGATCTCACATCATCATTGTGGCCTTGGACTGACCTCCATTCCAGCTTAACTGTTTGAAGACCTGTTGTTCAAAAAAATAATGTATGATAATAATAAGGTCTGAAAGCTTTTATTACGAGAGTTATGAGCTCTGTTTGAGAGCTTTTAGATTTTGCTTGACTCCTATTATTTGCCATAGTTTGGGCTTGTTTTTGCTTCAGATTGGCCTACATCTTGGATTTGCATGATCTCACCTCGGATCTTAGATCTGTAGATTTATCTCGGACCTGCATGCTTTTACCTCATATCTATAGATTTTAGCTCGGATCTATAGATTTTTATCTCGGATCTACATGTTTACCTTAGATCTACATGCTTTGATCTCAGATTGATTGGATCTCCGCTCGATTGGATCCAATCCTGATTATGACTTTAGAAGCAAGGAAATTCCTCTTGAGGTTGTCGTGAATGGTCTCAGCATCGTCTCAGCTTTTATATCAGTAGAAAGCCAAAAATATGAAATAAAAGTAAGCTTTGAACTCAAACCATAGAGGGTGGATGAGAACAGGGCAAGCTCGTCGTCATCCTCAACAAGAACTTGTCTCTGAAGTCTTTTCAGTTGCTAGCTCTGGACTCAATGTGTCCGACCTTCGATGTCATAAACCATGTTGCAGTAAGAAGGCCAGTCGGGGAAAAGTTGGGCAACCACCTATGATCCTAGAGCCAAGAAATATGTGAACGATGCCCAACCTCACTTGCCCTGCTTCTGCATCTGATCTGGAGCTCTCGTCATCCCACGCACCTCCGTGTAGAGGCGGTGGCGGCGAGATTGGCGGCATCGGAGGTTGCTGCAGCATTAGCATGTAGGAGGCCTCAGAGTCGTGCGCAGGTTCTGGGATCCTGACCGGACCCACCTTGGCTGGACAAGTAGGAGCAAGGTCCTTGGTGCCATGGGATGTCGAGCTTGCCTGTAGGGTGGACCACTGGAGGATGTCATCAGTTACGGCAGAAGCATTAGGCCCGTAGGTAATTTCGGTAGGGAAAGGCTTCGGAGCCACAAGCAAAGAAGCTCAGATCCTCAGATGATCCGATGAGCTTGGTGAGCTTGGCGCTAATGGGGGGAGGCACGAGTAGAGAGACTCATCCATAGTGAATCGAATATAGGGTTCAAGCCTTCCTTTCCTATTGGGGATCAAGATCCAGCCACCACACAGTCGTCGACTCAAAGGTGCGAGCGAGGAGAGCTCGGAAGTCCGGATCTTGGTGAGGTCAATGCCGATAGAGGAGAGGTGCAAGTGAGGGGACACCTTGAAAGCCCGGACCTCAGCAAGGTCGGAGGCGTGCACAGAGAAGACCTTATAGCCATGGCCTCAGAAGCCCGGATCTGACGAGGTCGGAAGGGTTGGAATCGTCAATTGGAGGTACGAGAGAGCTTGGATCTAGAGGAGCTCAGGGTCGCTGATCTGGCTGGGCTCGATGCCGGAGGTGCATGGGCATGTGGGAGGAACTGGGACCGCCGATTTGGCCTTGAATCATTGAAGAAGTGCGTGAGAGGCGTTGGTCTGCTTCACGGCTGTCTGCTCTGGCGAAGTTGGAGCTCAGGTGGAGCTGATGTTGCCGGACGTCGGACATGGGGGAGGCGGCGGTGCCGGCCCCAGGTAGTAGGTGCCTAGTTCCCCATTCTTGGCGGCTTTTCTAACCCACCGGGGAATAAGGCAGCCCCCCTTCCTTTCTTCCTTATTATTATTATTATTATTTTTTGCTTTGGCTCGGATGTACTGCTTATGGGCCTATTTCGGGGCAGCTGAAGGCCCTTGGCTCGGATGAGAATCATGGAAGTTTCCCTTCCTTTCTTTTTTTTGCCTGTGTGGAGGGACTTCAGCACCTCTGTGGGAGGATTCTCGAACTGGCCAGGCTCGGTGCTAGAGGCACGTGGGCACGCTGGAAAAACTGAGACAAAGAAATCTAGTCGAGCTTGAGTAGCTTTGTCCCCTTTGTTCAAGAACATGCAGTCCGGTTGCATCTTTGATTGTGGAAAGAGCTTTGATCCACTCCTGTTTAGGAACAAAGGCCTTCAACCTAGTTTAAGAACAAGATTCGGCTTGAAGCTGACGTCTATGTTTAAGAACAGGGGCCTTCACCAGCTGGAAAGTAGGTCGGCGTGAAGTTGACACCCGTGTTTAAGAATAGGAGCCTTTGCCCTCGTTTAAGAATGAGGTTAACCTCCTATTTAAGAATTGAAGGCCTTCAAAGTTGGACAGCCTTTTGCCCATGTGGAGGCTTCGGATCCATCCATAGGTGACCTCGATGCTATTTACGAGTGTAATATGCACGTGGGAGAGCCTCAAACCCATGGATCAGACGAGGCTTGCCACCATCAGGGGCGTCGGATGAGTGAGGTGACCTCGGACCCCCGAATCCAGGGTAAGTTCGATGCAAACGGAGGTGAGGAATGAGTAGGTCAATCTTTGGATGGAGTAGCAGAGCAGCAATAAAGATAGAGCTCATCGTCGCTTGGTACTTCTGCATCGCCCTAGCTCATATCTGATAAACATGCAAAATTATTTATTTATTATTGTTATTTTGTGAGGGGTCTTCTCAAATGACCCATTGGCCAAGACTCCCGTGCATGGTCGCCTCGGCCACGATTGCCTCCCATAATTCTTTGATCTCGAGAGAGTGAATAAGGAGCTTCGACTGGATACAAGGCTATCTCTAGTTCCTGTGGCTCTCAAACTAGCTTTCGTTATAGATGAGCTTGCAAAGGAATTAAGATTTTTCTTCTCTAGATCTGACAATTGTCTCCTCCTTGCTTATTTGAATCTTTCCAAAAATTCAAATTTAAAGTTTGAACACAGACTAGAAGGCAAAAATAATTTGAGAATCAAGAAATTTCTGTAATCTCTTTCCATATTTTATTGATTGCCCATCTTCATTACAAGTAGGTGGCGAGCACTGTGCCATAGAGGTCAGGGTTTGTATAGATGCAGGAGTAAGATGCATCTCCCACCACGCATCATTGTTCCGCCGCATCATTTGGATCGCAGCGGTCCAAATGTATACTCGCTTGGTGCATTAAACCAATCCACACTTATCTCTGCGGTCGATAGAGATGGCGATGTTGGTGGTGATGGTGATGCGGGAACCTCGCTACCAACATGAGCTCTCTTGTTTCTGGAAGAGGCGTCATTGGAATGCTGTGAAGAAATTTTGTGTGGCACCATCTCATGCTCACTTGGCTTTCCAAAAAATGGGCTTGAGTCTTTCATGTGGAGGGTCGGTTGTTGTGATGCCGGTGCATGGTTTTCTCTGACACCAGTGAAAGTTCGAGGGACAACAAATCACCTCGATCATTTGATGGTGGTTTTTATTGATGACATGATGTAAAGTAAGTCCTTCCTCTATCTGTTACTGCTCGATTCGGTCGAGATCAGAGAGAGAGGAATGGAGCCTCACGCAGGGATGTTGATGCTAGAGTGACCTGCAAAATAAGTTCAAACAGAAGGTTTTCGCTCTGGTGAGAAGCCTCTGATGCTCAAGTCAGATTCAGAGAACAAAAATGCAACAACGAGTTCTCTGAGAGAGCTTACTTAGCTTACCCTAATTCTTAGGGCTTTAGTTACTTATATAGAATACTGTTGAATAGCTGGTCACACAACTGTGGGATCGTGCCATCTCAAGATTGGAGGGCCGTTGAGCTTGCCATTACGGATGAGATATTTCAGCCCCTAAATGCTCCTATGAAGTGAGGAGGCCATTACTGACAATATACTGAGTGGAGAATTTGAATATCCTCATTGAATATCCTCGAAGACTGTGCTTGATCTTTTGGCCTTCTTGAGTTGGGTGAGTAGTGTCACCTCATAGTACATGAGGGTCCCATCTATAAATTGCATAGGTTGTCAATCAAGAGTTGAGAGTATGGAGAGATTTTAGCCTTCATATACCTTTATGTTGGAGTATTTATTATTTTTGGTCTTTTTTTGTCATGGTGTGGATGGTTGTCATGGTATGAAGATGGCTAATAGAATACCTTAACTTGATATAAAATGGCCAAGTATACGTCAGCTCAGTATAAATGAGGCTTACAATAGCTCTTCTCAGTATAAATGAGGCTTAGGATAGCTCTTCTCAGCATAAATGAGGCTCAGAATAGCTTAGCTCATATCAGGATAGCTCATCTCAGCATAGATATAGCTCTTCACAGCAAGCATATGGCTCAACATATCTTTTCACAATAAGCATATGGCTCGACATGTCTCTTCACAGCAAGCACATGGCTCAGCATACCTCCAAATCTATATCTCGGATATGAATCCGAGGCATCCATGATACCACTGTAATAGTAGGCATGCATGTGTATGTATATGAATAGATAATATTATACATATGTATCAACTTATGTATATATAATTAAAGTAGTCATAATGCGAACACTTAACCATATATATTATCAATTAATTACCGAATCATTGGGACTCCATAAGCAATGCAACATATAGAATTTGAAATATGTACTGTAGTTACATTAAAGTACTCAACCAACTACCAATAAATTGATTCTGCTGGATAGGTATATTAGAATTCATATCTGAAGCCTGTAAATATAGTTCATTCCAATCTCTTAGTTCTTTCATCCATCCTAGCATCTTTAGACTCAAATGTCGTCCTCTTCCACAGACACCAAGACCACCAAGACCCATCCATACATTAGCTTAAATTGGGCTAAGGAATATAACCATGCATAGGACAACAAGAACATAGGGCAGGCCACGTTGGGCCTGGCCTATGTGATGGCCCGATCCACTACACCAGCTCCCTATAGGGGACAAAAAAAAAAAATGCTGGAGGAAGTCTCCCATCAAGAGTGTTCTTCTTCGATGAGTGGATGCGAACGGACTCCTAGTGCAGACCGGACTTGGGCGGAACTCCAGGAAGCCCTCCATAAAAGGAACCTCTCCTCTCCAAGGCACTCCACCATGAGTAATCACTCTTCTTCCCTTGAGTTACCTGATTCCTACCATTCCTCTTCTTTTCAAGGCCTTGAACCATCGCTGCCGGTTGAGAAACTCACCAAAAATTGCATGTCCCCTATTCTTTTTGAATTTTTCTCCTTCTTCCGGCAACCTACATCACTGGCGTTCCTCACCAGGGGCCTCAGTCCACACCTGCATCAGCCTCTGGCCGAAGAGGGAGCCCCAGCTGCCGGCTCGACCATGCAAAGGGTGTTCGGCCCTGTTTTTGGCTGGTTTCCGCCTCTTCCAACCTGCCCTCATTAACGAAGATTTTGAAGCTGAGTGATATGAGGTAGCTCCTAATATCTAAATCTTTAGAGCATCTATTTTTGAGAAAAATAAGATTTTTCAATCGAGATAGTAAAGAATAAGAGTTTCTATATTTATATTATAAAATAAATGTGCAAGGGCCCAATATATTTATTATATAAGAATTCATCTTGGAGATGGACTAGATTTGTAAGGAAAAGAGATTGAAGTCTTATGATATAGTTATTTCTATAGGCTACAGAATCCATATTTTTTATCGACATTAAGTACAAAATGCGTATATATAATAGTAATTCTTTTGACTTATAGAGGAGGAGAAGAGGGAGAAAAATGGTAACTACTCTTTCGTATGAGTCAAAGAGGAGTTGTTACTATATCTATGGTTTTCGTATTCAATATTAATAAAAAAAATAAGGTTGTTGCAGTCCTTCGTATTTGTAGAAATAATTATATCAGCTGGCTTCAATCTCTTTTTTTTTTATAAATTTAGTAGCAGACGAGTTGTCATACAGTAAATATGTTGGTCTTTTGCATATTATTTTTGTAATATAAGTACTGGAACTCCCACTCTTTATCATCTCGATTGAAAAATCTGATTTTGCTTGGAAACAGATGCTCACAAGATTAGATATTTGGAGCTACCTCAATAAAATCAAGTTTAAACCACACAAATGGTGATGCGGGCTCAATCAAAGTCGAGATAAAGATATTCCTGATAGTGATTGTTTGCATTATTTTGAATCAGCTTTACAAAATAGCCAATCGATTCATAGAATAACATGCAATAGAGTCAGTTTGCTATCAATAAATAGCAATATGCATTTGAGCATGGTGTGATCGCCAAACTTTTATAATACAAGTAGTTCTATCTATTCTAACTAATCAGTCCTGGCACCCTTATTGCCTATATATAAATGACTCTAAAGATTTTAGAAGAATTTGTATTTTACAAGCTCTCCTTGTTTTGTTCCTGAAGAAAAGAATGAATGAAGGTCTTCAATGAGCTGAATAATCTTGCATAGTTCAGTTCCACGCAAAATGTCTGATATGGGATTCGAATTAGCCCATTGAATTGCATAGTTTGTTCATGATGAATGCATCATGCGGTAATAACTACTAAATTTGAATGCAAAAATATCTTTTGAAATTCCAACTGAATCTATTTACCTATGATCTTGGAGTTATCTGATAGCCTAGAGGATGCAAGGCATAGTCATACACAGATTTATGAAGGTAACATGGCTGTACAAAAGCATGCCAAATAAATAAGAAAACATTAGTTCATCATGTGCCTCTACTGGGGATTATCAATGGAGACTAAGTTAATGAGTGGAACTATCATTGTGGTTGACCATTATTTCTACTCAGGCATGGCATCCTATCGAAGGATTGGATATAGAATGGTGTAAGGAACAATTAGCATTAGGTGGGTCACTGTGTGAACAATGGTGTAGAAGGAACAATTAGCATTAGGTGGGTCACTGTATGAACAAAACTGTAGCCTTTTCTAACAAGGAAACCAATTAAATGATATTTCCTGCAAGCTCTGGATTACCACCAGAGATATCATAATTACATTATCTCATTTTCATGCAGCACTAGAATTTTTGGTGATGGAGAGAATATGAACACTTCAATCAAAAAAGCCAGCACATTACTATAAGAAATTCTAAAATTTGGATGGAGTATCATTTACTCTACCTAACTTTTTTGAATTAATTTTGATTAACAATGAACTAGTTGCATTACTATATATAGAGAGAGAGAGAGTCAGGCTAGAATCAGGTCGATCAGATTTGAACTCGGATCTGATCAGATCAAAACTCTATAATAGGGATCCTATATCAATGATTCAAGCTGTTGAATGTGATCTACTATCTTAAAATTGCTTACATACAAAAAATCATATAATTTGGAGACCCTAGCCTATGTATCAAGTAGTAAAAAATTGGACAGCCTAAATAAAATTGAATTAGATATATTTTTTGATCACTTGATGCATAGGTTAGGGGTCTTCAAATAATATAATTTTTGATGTGCAAGCATTTTTAGGTGGTAGACCACATCTAACAATTTGGATCATCGATATAGGACTTCCATTGTCCAATTTTGATATAACCGAATCTGGGCTCAAGTTTGGTCGACCTTATTCAAGTCTGCCTCTATATATACATAACTTTTACAATAAAATTTTTTGTTGTTATAAAGTTGCCATAGTTAGATTCAGCCCAATATCACTCTAAGCTGCTGTAGTGTTATTGCTTCTATGCTTATAGAACTTGTTCTCATATGCATGAATCCAAAAAGCAACAAAAGAGGAGGTTATGGAACTGAGAGATATGAGCAGCTTGAGTTCCAAAGGAGGGTGGCCCACCAGTATTAGAAGCTTTGTGATAATACATGGAAGGTATTCTTGTATTTCAGTGGTCTCCTAGTCCTCAATCATTCCTTAAGGTGCATTTCAGATATCGGATGGAATTCTCATTCTCTTTTATTTGATGAGCAATAGTCTATTCTGTTTCTAAATGTCCATAAATATTTTGTGCTTGACTAAGGTATGCTATTGATGAATCAAATTTCGGAAGGAAAAGCTAATTTTCAATTTAAACAGAAAAGTTATCATAACCATCCAAAATTTGGTATTTCTTGGCACTTTTTAGGTAATGCCTCAATTATCTCATCTTTTCTTAGGGATTGGTTTTATGCAGAACATTTAGTGATTTATCTTTTCTCCAAGGTTTCAGCAGTAACTATTTTTTAAAGTTCTAGTAGAAGGGCTTTCTATGTTTATCAAAATTCTATTCAAGTTTAAATTAGAGAAAATTTTCTTAAGATCTGAAGAATTGAACAAATGAAAAAAAACAAAGATCAAAGGACCTACATGTACACTATGTTTGTCCCCTTAATTTAATTAACTTGTGTCAGTTTTAGATCAAATTCAGAGTGAAACCAGAACTTATTGTTTCACATCCAAAGTTTCAGAGAAGAGTTTTCAACTTATGATGTCTTGCTTTGTATATAGACTCAGTCTTTTCTTTTCCATTTTTAGACTTGGGATCATTTAGTCTAAGTTGGATTAAGTGATTGAAGGAGGGTGGGAGAGAGGAAGAGGAGAGATGGCTCTAGATTTGGCATGCTGGCTTTGGTGGTTGTTGCTGCTTATTTCAGCTAGATAGGAAGGCGGACGCCTGGTCTTTGCATAGGGAGTACTGGAGTGACCTGCAAAAGAAGTCCAAGCAGGAGGTTTTTACTCCTGTGAGGATCTTTCGATGTTCAAGTCAGATTCAGAGAATAAAAGAATAGCAACGAGTTCTTTGAGAAGGGTTGCTTATCTGGGTCCTTGAGACTTTTGTTATTTGAAGAAGAGGGCTGAAAAAATAGACAACTCCGAAAATCTCGGGCCATTAATCACGCCTTGCGGTATTATAGCCTTCATTCGCTCTCATAGAGTGAGGAGGCCGTTACTGGCAATATATTAAGTGAGAGATTTGAATATCCTCAAAGATCATGCTTGACCTATTGGCCTTCCTAAATTGGGTGAGTGATGTCATCTCATGGTACATGAGGGTTCCACCTATTAATTGCATGGGCCATCAATCAGGAGCTGAGAGTAGAGGAGATTTTAGCCTTCATATGCTCCCCACGTGAGGGTATTTATTATTTTTGGCCTTTTCTACATGGTGTCACTCAAGTGGAGTCTCAACTCAACACGAAGATGGCTAAGTATAGAAACACCATAGCTTGGATATAGCTCATCTCAGCCTCATGTAGCTTAGCATGAATACAGCTCATCTCAGCATGAATATACTGTGGATGCTTCTTCACCACATACATATGGCTTAGCCACTCTGAAATCTATGCCACGGATATAAATCCGGGGCATCAAAGTACCCCCATAATATTATCCCATACTCTTGAGTCTGAGAATCAGGCAAAAGGAGTACTACTGATATGATGCCTCGGGCCTAAGGACGTCCATCCATGCATCCCATTAAGGCATTTTTGCTCTACTTGGTATTTTTGCTCTCCCTTCGTACTAGTGGCATTTTTGCTCTGCTCTTCAGGCAAGTGACATTTTTGCTCTGCTCTTCATACGAGCGGTATTTTTGCTCTACTCATCTTGTGAGCGATATTTTTGCTCTACTCTTCATGCCAGCGATATTTTTGCTCTGCTCTTCTTGTGAGCGGCATTTTTGTTCTGCTCTTTACACGAGTGGTATTTTTGCTCTGCTCTTCATATGAGCAGCATTTTTGCTCTGCTCTTCATACAAGCGGTATTTTTGCTCTACTCTTCATACGAGCGGTATTTTTGTTCTGGTCTTCATGTGAGCGATATTTTTGCTCTGCTCTTCATACGAATGATATTTTTCTTTGCTCTTCATACGAGTGACATTTTTGCTCTGCTCTTCACATGAGCGATATTTTGGCTCTACTCTTCTTATGAGCAGTATTTTTGCTCTGCTCTTCATACGAGTGATATTTTGCTCTACTCTTCATACGAGCGGTTGTTTGCTCTGCTCATCTTGTGAGCGGCATTTTTGCTCTACTCTTCACGTGAGCGATATTTTTGCTCTGCTCTTCATGCAAGTAGTATTTTTGCTCTGCTCACCTTGTGAGTAGCATTTTTGCTCTACTTTTCATACAAATGATATTTTTGCTTTGCTCTTCACACAAGCAGTATTTTTTCTTTGCTCTTTACATGAGCGATATTTTTATTCTACTCTTCACACAAGCAATATTTTTGCTCTGCTCGTGATTGTAGACTGACTATCCTTTTGGTTAGCCCTCCAAAGGTCCTTTTAGGTCTCCCTCTACTTCTCATATGACTTGGGCTATGCAAGGATCTTATAAGTTAACCCCACCTCTAAGTCATCGAGATATTATCATTGATTGTAGATCGAGGATCTTATAAGTTAGCCCTCCGAAGGTCTCTTTGGGTCTCCCTTCTCTCGGATTTAACTTCCTCAGATCTGTAGATTTTTAACTCGAATATGCAGGTTATACCTCGGATTTGCCTTGACTTCACCTTGGATTTACAGACTTTTAGCTCGGATCTGTAAGTTATACCTCAGATTTGCCTTGATTTCACCTCAGATGGTTGATTTTGACCTCAAATTTGCTTTGACTTCACCTCAAATTTGTAGATTTTTAGCTCGAATCTGCAGGTTATACCTCGGATTTGGCTTGACTTCATCTCCGATGGTCAATTTTACCTCAGATTGGCCTTGACTTCACCTTGGATCTTGTCACTTGGAGTCTGGCCATCAGGCTAGGTGTAGTGTCCGAGATAGTAGAATTTCCAGTGGGTGCTGCCAACCAGATGCTAGCCTGGCCGAAGTGGACACATCTCCTTATAAAAGGATCGGGGAAGAAGATGGATAATGAGCACCAGGACTTCTTGGCTGAGCCTTTTGGAACATGTCCAGAGTTTCTACGCATGCATCCATCCTTTATCAGGGTCGAGCCCATCGGATCCAAGCTATCGTGGGTGGTTCTAGTGCTGCTGGAAGTAGAAGGAAGCTGTAGCTAGAGTAGATCCTCTTCCTCATGAGGTTCTCATGCACATGCAAAATCACGTACGTCGATGACCTCTATCGAACTTGGGAGGATTGGCACTGTGAGTGAGGACACGCATCTAGGGAGCTTGGATGGCCAGATCCTCCTGCTAATGGCTTTGGCATCGAGGACATGTGGAGAAGCATGAGGAGTTGTCGTCCTTCTATTTCGAATGCACCCATTTCTGCCGGCCTGCCCCAAAGAGGCTCGCTCGTGGGCAATCTTGGCACCGACGGATGCAGGGATGCACATGAGGAACCTCAGACCCACAGATCCAACAAGGCTCGTCACCGTCGAGGGCATCGGATCAGAGTGGAGCAACCTTAGGTTTCGGATCTAGGCGACAGGGGAGGCATGTGAGGAGAAGACCTTATGGTCAAAGCAAAGTTTAATTTACTTAAAATAAATCTATTTGAATTCCCTTTTTTGTGACAAAGCGAAGATTTTTGTTTGATTTCACTGATGGAAATTTGTTGACTATTCTTTTAATTCCATGGCCAAAATAAGAGAGACTTGTTTACGATTATATATAGATTATGTGCAAGAGATCCTTCAATGTGGATGAATCCAAAGACTTAATTGCAAGAATTACATAACTTGATAAAATCAATCCGACTTTTGGCTGATACTTTTTTCATCTTTCTTCCTTAAATAGAGTAGAGAAGTATGCCAAGAGAGGTTTATTCAATAAAAGTGGGACTACTATTTCCTTGTTTTTTGAAAAAGAGCATGAGTATAGTGAGACATGAGCTAATTTGCATCATAAAGTACTTATGATGGCTAAAGAGACCAAGTTAGAAATTATTTTAGTTCTTTTGGGACATGAGTGAGAAATTGTTTGCAACACCTAAACCTGAGCATTTGAATTCCTATAAGGCAGACATAAAGAATCAAGCTGGAAAGCATGTAAGTCTAGATAATCCTTTTCAGGAAGAAGAATTTAGATTAGTTACCTTTGAATTAAGGGAGGAAATACCCCGGGCCAAGATAGTTTTCTATTGATTTTTTATCAAGGATATCCCTCTATGCTTAAGAAAGACACTTAAAATCTTTGAGGAGCTCAACTCTTGCAAAAATTATTTGAGAAGTATGGACTTCATTGTAATATTCTTATTCTAAAAGTAGAGGATGCAAATTCTGTTAGGGAGTTCCGGCCTAAAAGTTCATCAAATGGAATCCAGAGAATTATAACAAAGTTTTGGCTGATAGATTGAAGGGTGTCCTCTATGAGTTAATTTCGGAAAGTGGTTTACTGTTATAAAAGTATGATTGGTTTTGGACTGCTTTACTACTGCTCAAGAAGTTGCATCTTCCACTCATGATGAATCCAAGACTGTTAAAATTAGGCTTTGAAAAAGTATGTGATATGATTAACTAGGACTTCTTGATCGTTCTTATGCAAAATAGATGCTTTCTGAAAAATGGATTTGTTGGATTTAATGTTGTCTAATGCCACGCTGCTGTGGAGTTCTTTTGAATGGTAAGCTAGGATGATAGATTCCTTGTAAAAGGGGCCTCCAACAAGGAGATACTCTATATCCTTTCTTATTTGCGTTAGTGGATGATATGTTGTCCAGAATGTTTTCATTGGCACAAAGAAATTCTTTGACCAATGGTTTTGGAAATAGTATGGCTAATAAAAAATAGTTCCCTTAAAGTTTGATGATGATACTATGGTGTTCTGTAAAGCTAATTTGTAGCAAATTGGAGATAGTAAGGTTCTCTTATTTTAGATTTCATGGTTGTCTATTAATAGTTCCAAATATTCTCTAATCCTAATGGGCTCGGATTGGGATGTTGGAATTTAGCTGTGCCTCTTTACTTGAATGTGAAGTTAATTGTTTAGCTATCAAATACTTGTGTCTTCCTTCTAGACCAGGTAAATTACTTAAGACTGATTGGCTGCCAATCATTATTAGAGCGAATGAAAATTGTCTTGATGAAAGAGTTGAGCTTTATCTATTGGTGGCCGGCGTACTCTTGTCAATTTGGTTGAACTGCCAGTACCGCACGAAGTGGATAGTGAAAAACTATAATGACTAATACATGTACTTCCCCTCATCTACACCTAATATATGAGGGACCTAGTCAGCTCTAGTATTCTGCTAACTAGGATACTATGGTTGCATATCATAGAAATAGTCTTCAGTATACGTATACATGCATGCAATAACAAATTTTGTACCATATATGAAATATATGACAACTAGATGGGGAAAATGTAGGAAATTATGTTAAGTAATTGATACTGAAGAAATGAATTGAAATCCCATATGGTGATGGTGGTGCCACAAATAAATACACAAAATAGTCGATATGAGGATCTGTGCATGCATGTATTTAGTTTTACATTGACTATGCAATCGATATATTCTAAGTACTTAAATCTAAAACTAAGGAACCTAAATAATATCTTTTGGCTAGTCTTGTTAGATGAGGTCCAGAAATTTTGAGAATGATATCAGAGCATATCTAGCGCATGACCCATATAGACTAGAAGATACTGCAACAAGGGCTCATTTGGGTTGACCATGAGCTCATTATTATGTTTGTGGTTGGATTTGAATGGATTTGGACTCTTATCCTAGCGAGGATGCCCAAGCTTAAAGAAAAATATGTTAGGACTCATATGGATGTGTGATTAATCCCACATTAACTATGCATTGGATAGATCTTGGATACTTATACAGGGTCAAAGAGTCCAAATAAATACCTTTTAGATAATCTTTTTGGGAGAGATCATGGTTGTTACTATTGAACTATATCGCCGTCATTCTGATGCATCTTAATTAGTTTCTTATAGCCTTTTGATGTAAGAAATACACAAAAATAGATGGCCTATAGGTGCTTAATCCTTTTACAGTGACCTTATAAAAGCATCCTAACATATCATGTCTAGACATGGAAGTTCAAACCATAATTAACAAAATAATTATACATTCACATCTCATTTGACTGTCATAAAGCATAGGTACTCACCACAACAATATTTACCTACAAATGTTAATATATTGCATGCACTAGAACCAGCAATTATGGCCAACCTTTAATGCTGAAACTAATAAATCAAGTATTTTATTGAAAAAGAACCCCATTAAGAAGGAAACCTCCCACTAAATAGTATAATACTCTATCATAACTACTCCTAGATTGGTCCCACTAATCTAATAAAAACCATGATCTTATGCGATATACTAATTGAACATGATAGGTCTCTTACTTAACATCATCCTACAATTCAAGTAAAAACTGTGTATCTCATTAATTATTTACTAAATGCCCAAACTTAAGATTAAATTCCATGCCTTTAGTTTAAATCTAAAATAATAAAATAATAATAAATCAGTGAAAAATCTTATATAATTTTAAATCAAGCAAAACTATTCTGAAACTAGTCTAGGTTGTCATCCAATTTCCCATCACTACATGCAAAATGCTTCACATGACACATATGGTGGATTACTAGTGCACATTTCATCCCCAAATTTACTTATTTTATCTCATTATGGTTAAAGGTTAGTGAGCGCAGCACAATGGTCATGATGTGGGGTAGAACACTTTCTCTGGAAATACTCTCCCCTCACCAAACCAATGGCCCCTAACTTTCTCCCTAGTTTTGATTTTGTCCATTTAGTTTATTACCTTCAATTTGATATTGGATATGCCTATATTTTAAGATATATACTAGTGTCCGTCAAGTGCAAGCATGGATGGTTGTAATTCCCTTTATAACAATTCTTATTTTGTATTTCCTATATAACTTGTTCTCTCATAAAATTATATATGTAATTTCATAGACATACTTTCACTTTTGAACACAACTTTCTTGCTCTCTTAAAGCAAGAGGTAAGCCAATAGAGAATTTTTAATAATGCTAAGACAATTTGGACATTAAAACATCCATTTGCATCCAGATAGAGATAGCTAGAGACTGAAATCAAGAAATCAAATCTGTTGCTACTTTGTTTACCCTAAGCTATTAAGAATGTGGTTGACAAGCATCACACACACACACACACACACACACACAGAAAGTAGTTTTATTTGTTGTGACTTGTTAGGACTGCAACTCCAAGTATTTTAAATTATCATGGTGTATTTTGATTGGATTAGTAAGATGCCAGATCATCTCTTGGTATGGTAAGATGCCAGGTCATCTTTATACATGCCATA
>KE507059.1:41843-53615 GCA_000441515.1 Elaeis oleifera
TTTTTACTTCTAATAGGGAAGGATTAGGACCATGATGGTCTTATATCTTTCCAAGGTGATCACAAAGATCAGCTTCCATTAACAAAGATCTATCCTTCAATGATCTTTGTTGTGAATCGATTGCAAGCATCGATCTTTTTTGGCCCATCTAAAGTCTTATTCATGACAAATAGCATCAGATCTTCCCTAGTCATGATGCCTAGTCATGTGGAGCAATAGAAATGGATCTAATTATTATGGGCAAGAGGTCTAATTTTTCAATTTCCTTTGGTGAATAGTGGTTTGGATGATCTATATTTGATGAGAGTTCCTAGGTGATATTGATGTAGACATCTTGCACGTAGTTAAGATAATATTATCTAACATATATAAATCTTTTGCCCACTATATATTGGGTTTGGTTATTAGTTTTTTTTAGGTCATAGTTACTGAATTTGCTAAATCAGAATCAAATTATCAAATGGTTTGAATCAAGCTAACTCATAATATAGTTTAGTATATATACCAAAAGATGAGAAAATTCTATTTTATATGTAAAATATGATATTATATTCTAATATTTTCATGTCCTCTGACTTTTTGCTTTCCCCTAAGATATTCTTATATAGTTGTTTTGAATATACCTAATGAATCAATGCATTTTAAGGAATAATATTTAACAAATCAAATATCTTTTTATGAAACATAAAGAAATAATATTTAATTTCTTATCCTACTTCAAACCAGCCATATTCTTCAAGAGAAAGAGAATCATGAGTTATGAATCTAAATTGAAGCCAATCAAACAATAATATTTTATGTTCTTTGACCATCATAATTCTATTGAGATCTTAAAATGTCTTGAAGGTTGGATTTGAACTCATTGGCCTTGCATAGTATTGGAAGGTAATTTCTCACATAGGCCGAAGATGTGAGCTAGTGGAAAGGCATGTGATGAAGTGTAAAGAGCCGACACCACAGCATTGTTGAAGATGAATATGCCCGATTCCGGAGATATATTTCCCTAAATCATGGGGGGACTATGTGAAGGAGGTCATTCAATACATAACACCGGACTCCAATCAGTCCAGACTTCGGCCCTTGAACCTAACTTCGCCAATCGATTCCAATTTCTGCAGCAGGCTAACAACTAGACAAGTCGATCTCAGATTTTGATGGTAGTTGGTAGATATACTTCAACCCCTATCGATCCTTATCCTAATGAATACAATTGGCCCCAACCACCTCCTTCCTTCGATGCCTATATTTATCGGACCATTCCAAAGCCTTCTCAATCGAAGCTGATCTAATCCTACCTGTGCCTTCATTTCAAATTTAAAATACTTAAAACATCACAGCTGACTCCAAAATAGATAAGACAAGCGTAACTATCTAGTCTCAAAGATCTCGAACGAAAATCTCACTATATCACATCCAAATTGATCAGACAATCTGCCTAAAATAGTCTTTTGATCAACCCTTGCCGACAAAATGGCCTCCAGGAGACCCTCAAGGTATGCATACAATCTCTCTCAAAAATGCTCCTCTTCTATTTTATGTGATTTGACTTGAGCATTCGTGGATCCCTATTAAAACCAACTCAGGTTAGGACTTGCCTTGTAGGTGACTTCCCCAGAAGGATGCACCCCCGCTCCAGCTATTTTGATGAGAGTCAGATTTAGTGGCAATAGATTGGCACTAGAGGAAAGGGTACTTGATCTGATTTTGAGAAGGAGCAGAAGATCGAGACTATGGCCCCATGCAGAACATCTTCCTAACGATCCAACACAACCACCTTCCGACCGACGGAGAACATGGCCAACCCCCAAGCCCAAGCGCAACTCTGGGAGGTTCCTCCACCACCTCCACCATCGATGGTGGTCGTCAACATGGAGCAGTTTAACCTACTATTTTAATAGATGCAAACCTTGACCACTGCCATCCAGATGATGCAACAGATCAATGTTGCACTAGCGGTGGCAGTGACGGTGCAACAAGTCAATACCGCACCAACGGTAGCAGTAGCACAACCAACCAATTCTGCACCAGTAATGGAGCCGCGACCAACCAACCTTGTACCACAACCTACACTGTCACCATAGGAGCAACTGTGGATCCCCTACAGAGCTCTGAGTGGGGAGACAGACTCACCATAGCTGGCCCCAAAATCCAGAGCAAAGAAGGCAGTGGTCTCGGAGTCCCTATTCCAGGTAGGACTCAATCCCAAGCCAGCGATCTCCTTCATAATATTCAAAGAACTACACCGCTCGAGTTGCGGACATCAACCACAAACTCCAGAAGATGAATGAGTGAATTGAGGCACTGTGTAATCAGATTTCAATACGGGATGACGGATACCACATTGATCCATCCTTCAGCATTCGGATTATTCAGAAGCCACTCCCCAATAACTTCAAGATGCCATAGCTAGAGAGCTACCATGGGATTACTAATCTCGTAGATCATCTGGAGAGTTTTAAGGCCCTGATGCTCCTTCATAGAGCTATCGATGCTACCCTCTACTGAGCTTTTCTATCTACTTTAAAGGGTATAGCTTAGCACTGGTATTCAAGCTTGAAGCCGCAAATGTTTCACTCATTTGACCAAATGAGTTACTTATTCATGAGTCACTTTATTAGTAGTAGAAGGCAATGAAAGAATTGGACTCTCTGATCAACATCAAGTAGGAGGAGGAAGAGTCAATCTGATGCTACCTCAGTCACTTCAATGCGGCTATATTGAAAGTTTGGGATCTTGATCAATTGGTTACCATGACTGCTCTGAAGAATGGACTCTTGAAGAACGATCTTCGATATTCTAAAGAAAAACCTACCTTTATAACTTTATCGATATATTAGCTTGGGTAGAGAAGTACGTGTGGACCGATGAAGCATTAGAAGATGAGCCTCCGGTAGATGTGGCTGTCAGAAAAAAGAAGAAAGAAGAGGAGATGAAGTCTCTACTAAAGAACCAGCAACACTCCTGCTATCCATCTAGATGTCAGAGGTCCCGAACTCCCCCAATAGAACCGTCAGCAAAAGAATTTCTTTAGAGAATAGCGACGTGTGTCTCTACCTAGGAGGTTCACAACTACATGCCATTGAACGATGTCCAAGCCTAAGTGCTGAATGACTATAAAGCTTGGAATACTTTCAAATATTGCTAATTACTATCACTAATAGTCATTTTGCTATCGTTAATACTATTAGCGATGGCACTCCGTTGCTAATTAGTGATCAAAAAACCATAGTCACTAATTATTTTATTAGCGATGGGCATTTTAGCTATCTCTAATAACTATTTAGTGATGACATTAGCGACTGTTAAAGTCTGTCACTATTATTTATTATTTTAAATAAATTTAAAAATAAAAAATTAGTGACAGCTTTATTGTCGTTAATGCCGTCGCTAATAAGTATTAGCAATAGCAATGCCATCGCTAATGCCATTGGTGATATTTAATTTATTTTTTAAAAAATTATAATAATATTGGTTATGAGCAATGGCTAAAGTCATTGGTAATAGTTAATTTTTTTAAAAAATTATAATAATATTTTTAAAATCTATTTTAATTAATCATAATTAATTATGATTCCTAACACCTTTTGTAATTAAAATCCCAAGATAATATGACAATCACAAATAAAAACTAATTATGTTATACTATATTAAAATATAAATTATACAACTTTACAAGCAGTATAAAAGAATATAGTACATCAAAATAAAGAAAACCAATCCAGATCCTCCTTGTCATCCTCCTGCTCCTCTCCAGTAGCTGGTGGATGAGAGTCAGATGTCCAGCATCTTGAAATGAAAAAAATAAATATTATTAATAAGTTTCGATACGGAGGTATGTCTCGATATGGAGGTGTATCTTTCAATATACTCCTTCGATTCTTGAATAGATTATTCTTACACATTTTATTTGATGATACAAATCTATACTTGTTCATCAATTGATTGGTTAGATTGACTTTTTAGCCTCTAAATCCCCTTTCCTGACTCAAGCTTAAATATATGAAGCTTCTAAATATGAAAACTTAAAATAAGTAAAAGTTTACTAATAGAATTATCTAATATAATGGCTAGGACAACGAGTCTAATTGGTCATGCAGTTGCAGATCCCAAAAATCTCCACGACCATATCATGGACGGCATCCTGGAAGCTTTGACGTCCCTGGCTTAGAAGTCTCTGCATGACCTCCACCACATATGCATCGCTCTAAGTCTAGGATGTTGAGGTTTGTGAAGATATCGAAGAGTATCGAGCCGCTGGAGGATCGAAGCTGTGGCCAAATTCTATGATCCGATTCCTACTCACCCCTTTATTGACCCTAAGCCATCCCTCAAGATCAAGGAGGGTTGAGTGGATGGGTCATTGCTGTACCATACAATGATGTACTCCGCATAATCTATCTATACAGTTTAGAAATACATTCATTCTAATATACATATCAGATCCTGTAACAACATAAGAAATATAGTTTGAAATTCTTATCGTGATCTGCTGTGATCTAGAATCTAAATAATCATCAGTCCTCCTAGACTGATGTATGGCCTCCCATAACTGTAGCTGGCTTATGGATGATCCAGCTATCATACTATAATAAATAAATAATTAAATTGAATTAATTAAACCATACATCTAAGAGTTTTTATAGTTTTAATGAAGAGTTTTGGTATAGATTTCTTATGAGTCACAACATGTGTATGGATGGAGCCACCCGTGTGCCTGATCGGATCCTACTGGGTGGCCCGATTCTGTCGAATTCTCTACTACCTACTGATGTACTCTTCACTACTCCACTGATCACAAAAAGCCTCCTATATGTTTGTCCGCATATAGTGACCCCTAGGACTTCTAGTCTGATGGTGACTGGGAACCAGAATGCTTGATGGCAGACTGTCGCAAGTTGTGTAGCCCATCTTGAAACTTACGTGCAGCCACCTGCTCAAATATCAGACAGCCAGCCTCCTCATCCTAAGGAGATAAGAATCAGTAGTACCTCTATAAGTAGAAGCAAACATGCATTAATAAATAGAATACAAATCCACTACGAATTATTAAATTAAACATCTTTGACTTATCGAAAACATCTCCCAAGCTGCATCACGAGCCCTCGACGGCCAACTAGAGAACTCATTTATTGACCTCAGCATCAATTATCGAATGATTCCAGTAATTACATGAGGCACGAAGCTCTCTATAAATGTGCTATAAAATTAATTTTAAACAATAAATGTTAGACTTTACAATAACTAAATTTTAAACATATTTAGTAAAGATATAATATTTATAATCGGCTCTAAATGTGGATGAGCTCTCTATCCTCTGATCGAGTTGGAGGTACCACGAGCCAGGTGGGTCCTCTACCACACCTCTGTGTTTAGGAGCCGATCGCTAGTGCATATGACTATGGGGTCATTGATGACCCCCTATTGTTCGAATCTGAGTGCAAAATGTCTAATATAAAAATATTATATTAGTTAGCAAAGGATAAAATAACATAAACAAGAATATCTAAAATGTTAAAGTTTACCACGGGGTGTGAGAGGTGCAGAATCTTGTGAGCTGACTGTCTGATCGCTTTCTCCTCAAGAGCTTTGTCCTCCACTAGCACCGCTCCGACTTCAAAAAAATATGATGTATAATCTCTGAAAATAAAATAAATAGATTCACCAAATTAATTATACAATTATGGATGGAAATACAAGATTTAAAATGAGTCAAGGATTATATACTTAGCACTACTTATCGACCTCTTCAGATGTTTGGTATCCTTTGGATTCTTCTTTGGATTCTTCCACTTCTTCCACCTCTTCCTCTTCTTTCTGTTCTTTTCTTCTTCTTCTTCCCCTTCTTGGATATGATTGTCCTTTCAAATAAAATCAGTTGGATCTACCTCCTCATATTGGCCATCATGTATGAGAATTTTTGGAGTATCCAACTCGGCATCTATTGAAGACCAATAAAACCCTAATGTTTCATCCTCCTGCAAGTATTCTGATAATTAGGGCTCTTCTCCTTCTTCGAGTGCGTAACGAATAGCTTGAGACTTAATCTTACATACAACCCACTAATCTTTTCTTCCTCTCTCCCTTGATGGAAAAGGAGTATAATACACTTGAGCAGCTTATTGGGCTAGCACAAAAGAGTCATTGATATATACTTTTGATCCATGTTTGATTTCAATAAGCTCATGTCATGGATCAACCTTCATATAATTGTCGGTATCAAACCATCAGTACTTAAATAAGATGATACTATTATCACCTAAGGGATAGGTCAACTTGATCACTTCTTCGAGGATTCCATAGTAGTCATTCTCCACCTTTGCCAACCAGCTACTCTTTATACACACATCACTGTTCATTATACTTTTATGTTTTTCATATTGCTGCATGTGAAATTTGAAATCATTTACATTATAGCCATTATAACATATCACATACTTTATTGGTTTGTAATTTAATGGTCTTAGCTTCCTAGATATGAAATCATTGCCTTGCATGACCTGCATATTATAAAAAAATAATTAGAAAAATTAAATTAAATAAAATGACAATGGTCGCTTACTAGTTGATGGAATCAATTTGTAAAGTTCTATGAGCGCTGAGTAAAAATTTTTTCTCACTTATCATCGGATTGTCTCGTCTCAACATCTCATCATATTACCTATACATGTATAAGATAAGTACAGAATGATAAGTGATTAAAGAATTGAGATTATGATGGATACTTACTCAACATATGGATCAATCTTCGTGTAGTGTAGCAAAATATATGTCTCTACCTATCGAAGTTCAGTATTAGTCAATATCCGACAAACTTCGTGCCCAAATTCACGAGCAGGATAGGCAAATATTGAGATTTTCTTCTCTGATCTGTCACCACCATTCTCATGTCGATCCACTTTAGTCAGCTTTGTCTGCACACTTGGGTTAAAATATTGTCAGCTAAAATTTAAATTTTTCCATTATATAAGCCTCTACAATAGAACCTTCAACTCGGATCTTGCTTTTTCACTTTCTTCTTAAGACTATGCATGTATCTTTCAAATGGATATATCCACCTGTACTGCACTAGTCCCCCCACTCTAGCTTTATATGCTAGACGAATCACGAGATGCTCTATAGAGTCGAAGAAGCTAGGAGGAAATATCTTCTCCAACTTGCATATGGTCTTTACACTGCTAGCCTCAAGACTGGAGATGTGGTCGGTGGATAGTTTGATAGCATAAATATCTCTGAAAAAAAAGCTAAGCTTGGTCAAAGAACTTCATATGGAGTTGGAAAGAGATCACGCCAAGCCAATGGGTGTAATCGTTGCATGAAGATATCGCGGTCATGGCTCTTTAGCCCATAGAATCTGTAATCTTTAATATTGACGCACCGAGCTAGATTACTCGTATAACCATATAAAATTTAAGATCTTTACACCATTCACAAATATCCTTCAACTGTTCTCATATTAAGATATAAGATACTTTGGCTTCAAAATTTTCTGATGACACCTCAACCAGCTCTAACTGAGGATGCTTGCATATGTTCTTCATATTTGCTCGAGATTTGAGAATATCCTTCATCTTGCTCTTGACATCCATAATAGTGTAGAAAATATTATTAAATATATTCTTTTCAATATGCATGATGTTAAGGTTATGACGGATTAAATTGGTGGACCAGTACGGTAATTCCCAGAAGATGCTTTGCTTCACCCATTTATGAGTTCTACCAAATCTCTGAGGCTTTTGCCTATCAAATAGCATGCCAAACTAGTCATCGTCCAGTTGGGATACCTTTTGAAATACTTTTGTACCACTGAGGTGCGGGGGTACATGGTCCTCCAACTTATTTCTCCTGAAAATATCCCACTGCTTTCAAAAAGAATGATGCTCGGGAAGGATTTGATGATGACAATCAAACTAGCAGGGTTTATGACCATGCTTAAGCTGAAAGATTTTATATTCTCTATGTAATAGGGACATGCAAGCTTCCTATGAGTGCTCCATCTTGATAGCATCCCATAAGTAGAAAAATTGCTAGTGGTCTATATCAATGTAGCCTTCATTATAAAATTCTGCTTCTTCAATGAATCAAAAGCATATAAGCCATTGGACCATAAGAATTTTAGCTCATCAACAAGAGGTCTTAGATATACATCAATGCTTCTACCAGAATGTCATGATCCAAAAATGACTAATTAATAAGAAAGATATTATACTCTTTCATGCACATCCCAAGCAGAAGATTGTATGGAGTAATAAAGACTGACCAATATAAATAAGAGGCCGTTGCTTGACTGAATGGTGCAAATCCATCCGTAGATAGATCCAGTCGGACATTACATGATTCTTAGCAAATAAAGGGTGACACAAATTGCTTCCATACCTTACTGTTCGGTGGATGACTCATCATATCGGAGTACTTACGAATCCCTTCTTTGTGCCATCTCATCTATCCGACAGTACTTTTAGATTAGTAGTAGAGCCTCCGAAGCCTAAGACTGAGCGAAAGGCATCGAAGAACCTTACATGATATGCCTTTCTGATATTTATTGATCACTATCGTAGGTAGTCAAGAATAAATACCAACTCAAACTATATAGATAGGGTGAGTCGGGATCATTTCCATGGGGATCTAGAGCGATTGTTTTTCTTTTTTTTAAGAAAAAATAAAAGAGAGTTGATTATAGAAGGATTAAAAGAAATAGAATAGCAAGAATTAAATTAAAGTGTAAATTAATTTATGAAAAAAAATAATTCAAAAAATAATCTAAAATTTCAAATCCATCATGCAAATTAGATTTATTATTTTTTTTATATTATAATATTAATTCTTGTGATTAAAATATTAGTATAGCTTATCTCTAAGGGGTACGGACTGTATCAGTAGATTATAGCTCATCTTATCAGAGTATAAACTATCTAAATTCAATTACAAGATATAAGATTTAATTTAATATACCATGATCTATCTCTAGATACGTACTGTATCCAGGGATCATGATACATCAGTAGAGGATATAGACCGTATAGGCTAGATCAATATCTCAAAAAAATAAAAAGATATAAAATAAAAGTATAATTTTATTACATAAAATTAAATATAAGAAAGAAAATAAAAACTCGTTTACAAGCTTCATCGTATTCCTAGATTGAAGGGATTTAGCCACGTATCAAGATCTCTAGCTCCATATTCAACCTTTCTCTTGGATCCCTAAATCTTTTTATTTTTTCTCTAATTTTTCCTTATTTTTCCACTAATTTTTTCTCCTCTTTACTCTTATTCCCAGACCACCTATTTATAGGTAAATTTTTCATCTTTTTTTGGTAGCAAAAGGAGTTCCAAAACCCTTAGAAATTGTATAATACCCTTAGATATTTCTGTTTAAGAGGTTCCTAAAACCAAATATTTGACTAAACATAATCGGTTTCTTCAGTTTAGTTTTGTATCGGTTTGGTTTGTTCATGTAGCTTTCTCAAGTATTTGAATGGTTTGAACAGTTTTTCAATTAAAGCGGGTCGGTCGATTTGATTTCTATTTTTTATTCCTTTATTATGATTCATAATCAAGTCAAATTTGATCTAAGTTGGATTGAAATCAAGCTAAATTAATATTTTAAATTCTTAATTCATATAAAGTACATAGTCCAACTTTGAATATACATGTAACATCAGTATATATATAAATATATGAAGTATGTAATATAGGTGTATATATAAATATATAAAATAATGATATTTTAATTTTGATTTGTCGGTTCCGTTCAGATTTAGTGGATCACATAAATCAATAACCAAATCAAAACATCGGTTTTTCTATTTTATTCAATCAAACCGAACTAGTTAAAATGCCAAACCATCATATTTGGTTCAATTTGGATTGAATTGGATGATTTAGGTAGTTTAATCAAAATTTTTTACACCTCTAATTATGATATCCTGCATCAAATTATGACTTCCTACACGTAGAATGTTATATCATGGCCCAGGATGTCATAATATAGGAGACGCATTTTTATCTAACCACTTTTCAACATACATTTAATGCCTGTAGTTTTTTTTGTTTGAATTTTGAATGATAAAATATCCTCCTCTTTAAAAAATTATGACATGTTGTGGCATATTATGACATCTTGTGTCAAATTATGATTTTTTGTACGTAGATTATCATAATATGACCCATGATGTCATAACATAGAAGGAATATTTTTGTCTAACTACTTTTCAATAGATATTTAATGCCTATAGTTTTACTTTTTATTTAAAATTTTGAATGATGTAAATGCTCCTGCTATTTGAAAAAAATTATGACATCCTGTCGTATATTATGACATCCTGTATCAAATTATGACTTCCTATACACAAGTAGAATATTATAATATAGATATAAGATATCATAATTTTTTTCAAAAAGTAGAGATATTTTCATTATTCAAAATCTCAAATGAGAAAATAAACTATAGACATTAAATATATGTTAAAAATCGATGGCTATATAAACCAATCACAAAAAATGATGTGCTCTGCATTGAATTTTCTACATCACATGCGGTGCACAAAGAATCTCATCTAAAAGAATAAAAAAGGGTTGTCACAATGCCAGATGTTCAATAGTGTTGTGTGATTGATTCCACCAGTTTGTAGAAGAATTCTTCTCTTGCAAGAATTATCAATGAATAGATTTTCCTAGAAGATAGAACTGAAAATAGATTGGTTATGGATTAGATATTATATCCATATATATATTAATTTATTTAATGAATATAGATGTGGATATAGATATTAATTAGATATAAATATTTATATCTTTATTTAAATAGATATGGATACAAATTGAATTCTAGAAATATGGATATAAATATAAATATAAACCAGATGATTAAACTTTATGACTACAGAATCAAAGATATTACTAAATAGATGATGGTTCAAATTAATAACATGTTAATATAATTATTTATTTTTTTTAAATTTGTAAATACTATATAAAATTAAATAAAATTATAAATAAAATTAGATATTGGAATATGAATTGAATAATTATTTATCCTTATCAATATCTATTTTCTTTAACAGATATAGATATGGATATTAATTGAATGAACTTATATCTACATCCAGATAGATTTAGATACGAGAACAAATTTGGATAGATATTATTCGATTCAGTTTCACCCTCAATAGAAGACCACCAATGATCCTCGACTCAAATATCAATGAGAATTAAAAGATAAGATATCAAAAGTTGATTAAAGTAATAATTTTCTCAATGACACATACCAAGAGCGAATTTCACTGAAACAAGCAAATATTTGGCCCCACCATAACTCAATAAAAATAGTGTTACAATAATAGAAAACATTAAACTAGACAGTAGTGGACAATATAAAAACTCCAATTGCTAATGAAATACAACACCCTGTGAAACAAAGAGCTTGTTGCTCCTTGAATTGATTTTGATGATTACAAAGCATTTGAGGGGGTTACTAATGAGTTTGGCTTGGAAAAAGATTTATTATTTTTTAGAGGCAAAATTATAATTTTACCAAGTCCTAATTCGAAGGCCTCAAGAGCAAGAACAGAAGTTTTGTGATCTATTGGAGGCAATTTCATAATTTTTGGATGAATATTTTGAAAGAAAATTATGTTTATAAAATTGAGTCGACTCTATGAGGTGACTCATATGCATGAGTCGACCCTATGAGTCGACCCTTACAACAGAAAACTCCATAATGGCTAGTTTTTCAGCTCATTTTGACGCATTTAATGCCATTTAATGATCTCT
>KE507060.1:48022-60051 GCA_000441515.1 Elaeis oleifera
ACTTTTTTGTGCGATGAGAAAGGAAGAGTCCTTCTCATATTAACCTCTTACTAACCTTCCATTTCCCTATTTATTCCATGCTATTTCCTAAGGGTGGCGGCATCAAATGGTGCCTTGGGAGGTGTGCATAGAGGAGAGTCCTTCTGCTGGTTAAATACCTAACAAACTCCTTTATTAGGAATTAATTCACCAGAGAAAAACCAAGTGACACCAATAGTTGGCATCCCTTGATGGTGCCCTTTTATTCCTTATAAAAGGGATGCCTCTTATGTGATATTGTAAGGGTTTTATCTCTGGTCGTTGGGCATGAGAATGAGGAAGAAAGATAGAAAACATTCAAAGAAAAAGATAAAAAAAGAGAGAAAGAAAATAGAAAGGAAGGTAAGAGAGAAATGGAAAGCAAGAGTTGCTTGTCCTAGAGTTTGGATTTTCCAAATGTTGAAGTTCTAAACTGATTTTAGGTGGTGAGTTCTTATAAGAAATGATTCCTAATGTGGTCCTAGTGGAGGTTTCAAAGATGTACTGGCAGTGGTGCAATCCATTCTTGGGAAGGATGATTGGCAGTGAACTTATGAAGATGGCTGTAGCACTACGTCAAATTGAGAAAGATCATGATCTGTTCCGTGTGGATCACCATTGGAGGACTTCTATTTTGGAGTCTTGTAGAAATTTTCTATTACTAGATCCTCATCTTCATGTTTGGTATATGACTTCTGATCTCTCGTTAATATGCATGCTAGAATTATTTGTTTGTAATCATCAAAGAGTTCCTAGGGTTTGTATTCCAGTAGTCATGCTTTAATTGTTAAAACTTATTTTTAATAGTTGAATGCATGTAAAAATTTTTGAAAACTATATTCTGCTGCATCATTAAAACCCAACAGTGATATCAGAGCCACCCTTGATTGATTCAATCAAACTTCATGTTATTATTGTGATATAGATTAGATCCAATTCATTTTATGTCAAAAATTAGATTCTCTGAATGATATTTAATTGATGTTTTTGATGCATCCTAGATAAATATTATCAATCCATGATCGGACTTGGGTATGAGATTCTGTGGTCTTTAGACTTGTGAGACAAGTTTAGGTTAGATCCTATGATCTAATTTCTATGAAATTGTATATCTTATGCATGCGTTGTATGGAGCCTTAGAATGATACATTGGATATACATTGCCAAGACTTAGGGTTCTTGCATATGTTGCATTCACCCAACATCCTAGGGCCGACCACCATGGAATTGGGCATTCATCATTATGGATTTTCATTATGATTATTGCCCTAGGTATGTGTGGAGCTAAAAAATTTGATCATGAAAGGATGCTTCAAGATATGGATTAGGATTTTTGCTGACGGATTTGTTTAACTATAATTCACTGATCTAATGTGATTAAAATTTAAGATTATAGATTAAATCAAATTTATAGTTCTAATTTGATTAGAAATTATGTTTAATTAAGATTGATCAAATTATCATTGACCTAATTTAATTAGGACTTGAGTAATGGTTGATCGGATCTTTACTAACCTAATTTGATTAGGATCTAATCTAAGAATTGGTCAACTCAACTCAAAAAGATGACAAATGATTGACTTAAAAATTAGATCAAGAGTTAAACTTGAATCAAAAATCCTATATGGGTCCTATGTCCATATATTTAAACATCTCTATTGACGTATTTATAAATGATATCACAATTAGAATAACATGAGTAGCTTATTATTATGTTTTATAATTATTATAAAAATACATGATGAGTGGTTATAGACTATGGTACATCCATATGATGGATGTATGGATGAATGCTTCCATGATGGCTAATTATATAGATGTATCTACAATAGTTGAAATGGGGGCTGAGTGCCCCTGATACATTGTATTTTTAGCTATACCTTTCTTTTGTATGTTCCCAACTGTTGATTAGGACTTTTACATATTGATATAATTATTAAAAAATTATTTAAAATAATAAAATTATTTCTATTTTTGATAAAGATGGAGCATTCGTGAAAATCTTTATGGAGATAAAGACTCGACTATCAGGCATTTGGAGAGCAGAGGCACATTTAGATCAACCATGAGATGGTTCAATCTGTGATGCACCTAGGATCTATCCCATATTCCATCCTGTGGCTCAGATGAATTTTGCTGAAAAGTCTATAACTATTTGATTTTCTTTATATGCTCTTACATGCTGGTAGTTAGAATTTAATATAATTGCATATGATGCATTTGTATATATATTGGATGTGCATGAGACCGAAGTCCCTCATTTAAATTATATTAAGTTATAATGGTGAAGTGTTAAGAACACTACCCATACCTTCCTTCATGCCAAATTAGTATTATATCAAGAACCATAGTAGGCTTGTTGTGCTATCCACAAAACTTGCTGTGGGGATTGATGTGATACTGTCTTGGTGTATTATGAAGCTAATGATATTTAGCTCATACTAAATCAATAGAGTATGTCAAAAAATTGTAATGAGTTTATTGTGCTATCCATAAAGCTTGCTATAGGGATTGATATGATGTTGACTTAGTAATACTTATGACATATTTTGATAGTGCTGCTTTATTGTGTTATCCACAAGAGTAGTATTATTCAGATATGATCAAATAGGATTGAAAGGTATGACTTAACTAAAATACTATAGTTTGTTGTGCTATCCATAAGACTATAAGTGTTTTAGAGGTAAAAGTTATGTTGAGAATTGCATGAGATGCAATTGTAAAGAGGTACTTACATTTGAACTCATAGAAGCTTGTTGTACTATCCATAAAATATTTTATGAGAAATTAAGATTTTAACCCGACTAAGAAACTTATTAATAGGTTTTCTCATTTTCATACTTGAGAGCTATGAAATTCGCAAAAATAATGGGAGACAGAATTAGATAAAAACTTCATCTAAATTATGTATGTCATCATAAGTAGTCTTTTATGTTCTTATGTATTCATCTACATCTTTACTATCACTACATGATATATTTGATATCTTTTAAATTGACCGAACTTCATTGATTGGTTGAGGAATCTGAGAATAGTTCTCACATAGGAGATAGTCTCCTATTCTCCTAATTTTGATTCGATCGACAATGATACTATAAAGAAAAAAAATTAGCATATGAGATATGGCGAAGATTGATAGTATGACTATCCATTGTATCCTGATGAACTTAATCATACGATTAAGCCAATCAGGTTTTTATCATGGATGGTGAGTTAATCCAGGATTTGATCCTGCTAACTCTTTCGAATTTCTTCTTTTGCATATCCTAGGAGAAGAAAGCAAAGAATGTCTTCGCCAAGGGTATCTATTTTCATTACAGTATTAATGAGCATTGAAAAAAAATGGTAAGAGTTATCTTGCAAGTGTGAAGCAATAGCAGGATGCATCTGCTAAAAGTTTGTATATGATACAAAATAATTTATCATCGAGTACTTCAATTTTAGATTCTTGGGTATGTGATACCTTATATAGGTCCTACTTATACAAAGCATTGCTGGGCCTATAAAGCTGAAGAGAGGTGACTTCATGTCATTTAGCACTGGTGGATAGTCCATCCAGGCTGAAATTGAAGCAACCTATTTCTATATATTGCCTTATGGCAAGGCTGTGAAACTAGTAGAGTGTTATAGTATGTCTAAATTTATCAAAAATATTATTTCAATTCTATTGTTATTGTAGTATGATTTTGAAATTAATGTAAAGAGCAAAAATTGCTCTCCTTCTGGTAAATTTTATGGCTATGGATTTATGATAATGGTCTCATCTTTCTATCACTTAATGATGCTGTTTACATATTGATGAGAACAAAAAAAGAATATGTAATGGTCACATATCTCTGGTATTACCAACTTGACCATTTTTCTGAGTCAAAGATAAACAACTAATACAAAGAAGAGTTCTTTAATCTGTATGATTTTTAAATCATATAGAACTTATAAATCTTATCTCATGGGTAAAATGACCAAAGTCCTATTTACTAGACATGAAAAAAAGGTGAGTGAGGTATTAGGCCTTGTACATATGGATGTTCAAAAACTAATAACATCTCAGCCTAGATATGGACACCTCATATGAGATATGGTGTGTTCCTTAATATACTTCATAGATCTTGTTATCTCTTTCTGAGGATATACCCCAGAAATTACTACATATGTTCTGAATTAGATATCATCAAAATCTGTTACTAACACTCCATATGTGATATGAAAAAGAAAAGAAGCATGTTGCCAGCTTATGTAAAAGAGTTGATATATATAAGTTTATGCTAGATCAGATTAGTATAGGTTTATAGATTATCCTAAAGAGTAGTATGTGATACTACTTCTACCATCCTATTGAACAAAGATATTTGTTAGTAGATATGCCACTTTAAAAAAAAATTTAAGAAAGGGGCAGTGAGAGGATAATTGAACTTAAAAAGTTCTAGATCGATGAACTATCCCACCATTACCTATGGAGTGTCCACATATTGATCCTCGACCAAATGTACCCATAGATAATGCACAACCATGACACACACCTTCTCTCGAAAGATCAATCAGAATGTGTAATGTACCACTTAGATATGGGTTTGTCATTGAAAATGATAATATGCCACACATCATTGAGGATGATATTCTTTGACCTATTCAAAAATAGTCATGAGTAGAGACTCTGAAAGATGACTTGAAGCCATAAAATTCGAAATGAACTTCTTATACATCAACCAAGTGTGGACTTTGATTGAAACTCCTATGGGTATGACCCAATAGATTACTAACAGGAATGTCAATTGAATTTTTTACTTGCTATTGCCGCACACAATCTAGAAAGTTTGTCTCTAGTAGAAGAAAAATTCTATTTATGGAATAAAGCAGGTATCGAGGAGTTGGTACTTTTATGAGATAGTCAAAATATTTGACTTTATAAAAATATGGATGAACCATGTGTGTGCAAGAAGACAAGTGAGAGTTTTACTAACTTCTTGATTTTGTATGTGGATGACATATAGCATATTGAAAAGTTTGTCCCGATGTTGCACTTGGTCAATGACATGCTTATCACAGAAGTTTTCTTTAAAAGACTTGGGTGAAGCATCCGATATACTTGGTATCTATAGAGATAGATCTAAATGGATGTCAGGCTTGTCCCAGTTTGGGTACATAGATTTTTGTTGAAGGAGTTCAATATGAATGGGTGTAAAAGAGTTTACTTATCTATATATTCAATGTACCAAGCTTGATGTAGTTTATGCCTTGTGCATAATCCTTGATTTTATGCAGATCCATGATAAGATCATTGGAAAAATTATGAAAAGTATTCTTAAAGTACTTGAGAAGTACTAGAAGAGTAGTGAATTAGAAGAGTTCCAAACAATAAACTGTGTTTAACTCAATTAATTGCTATTAGTAAAATTGCTAAGTAAAGTCGCCTAATGAAAGGGTTCATCACTGGGTTGGGTGTGGTCTCACCAGGAACCTATGCACATTCTATGGCACTTCCATCTCATTCATGATTAGATCATAAAATGAGTCGATATAAAGAACTACATAATGGACCAGTTCACTAAGCTTTAACACAGCAGTAGTGTATTCACCACCTTGATTGCATGGGCATCAGATACTAGGGCAATTGGCTTTAGTGCAAATGGAAGATTAAAAGAATAGTGCTCTACAAGCAATCACATGACTGATGCGATGAGATTTTTCTGTGTTATATTCTTATTTATTTGCATGACGTTAGTTATTTTATTTGTAAAGTATTATGTTTTATCATTTACTGCATCATATTTTATGATTATGATAAATCTTATAAATTAGGGCAATAATTTTAAGACCATGATGAGATCATGCCAGTGACACCTAAAATTTTGATAGTTCCAATC
This sequence comes from Elaeis oleifera, assembly GCA_000441515.1. Lineage (NCBI taxonomy): Eukaryota > Viridiplantae > Streptophyta > Magnoliopsida > Arecales > Arecaceae > Elaeis > Elaeis oleifera. Next base: position 53,905 of record KE507060.1, read on the forward strand.
TAAAAATATTTTCAATCACTGGATCATCAAGTCGGAGATCGATGATGCCGATAAGATTGGTACATCCTATGTATGCTCGATGAAGAGGGTGATTGATCTCATAATTACTTATATAGTGACACTAATATAAGGATGTAGGTGCTTATTAAAAAATAAATTTAGTAAACTGATCCACAGAAAGAATATCTGATGGAGCCTTACAGCATGTCGACAAATGGTTCTCCAGTAGGAGTGGTGCAAGTAATCCTTTGATCTGAAATCATCATGGTATCTTATGTATATGGATCTTTACTTTGATTTATTCTCTAACATGCCACTTTGAGATATGTGTAGGATATTCTGGATTTAGTGAAGTATGCATGAAGATTGTGAGTGGTCAATATGGAGTTAATGACTCCTTATGAAGGAGAGAACATCCTATGTGATCTTATAGAATGATGACTCTGAGAGTCACTGATCAGAGCAGAGATAAATAGTAGAGAAGATTTCTACTGGTTCATCAATCGAGTCATCATCATCAGATCGAAATATATATATATAGATATTTGGGCTTGACATAATTCATGCCTATGACCTGTCTGGGATGTTGTGTGATCGAATGATTGAATTGTACGGTAACTCATCATGAAAAGATAATTTTGATATTTTTATCAAATTTTATATCTTTTGGATAGTCATGATATATTGCTAGACGTCAATCTTGACTTATGGACTTTCAAGAATTAAAAGAGTTTAATTCAAAAATAATTAGAATGTGTTCTAATTAATTGATGCCTTTGGGCTGACCTAATCGGATTAGGTTATAAATCTGAGTCCACTGCTGGCTAAATATGGAACCTAATGGGTCACACATAATAGAAATTTGATCTTGATCTAATCTACTTAGATTTATTGTAAGTCCTATGGGTTAATTAAATTGCTAGCACATAAATTAATCCAAATTTTCAATTGGGTTTGGTGCAAAGGTGTTTGTGCTAACCCTAAGCCTGATGCCTTGACCTAATAGGATTAAGTTTGAACCTACAATTTATTAGGTGGCTTATTTGATTTTTATGAAAGTGTTCCATGTGAAGTCAACTACCTTCATGCCAAACCACATGCAAGAATTTAATGCCACGCCCCATTTATTTTAGCGCTAAGAAAGAGGAGTCCTTCTGGATTACTCCTCTTAATTTTCTTCTTATTTTCCATGCATTTTTGTTTCTCGCACCATCAGATGGTGCCTTGGGATGTATAGATGCATAACAGAAGGAAGAGTCCTTCTCTATGAAGGAACTCACATGTCAAAAAAATATTGGGACGCCCACATTTTTGTGCGATGAGAAAGGAAGAGTCCTTCTCATATTAAACTCTTACCAACCTTCCATTTTCCCTATTTATTCCATGCTATTTCTAAGGGTGGCAGCATCAGATGGTGCCTTGAGAGGTGTGCATAGAGGAAAGTCCTTCTGCTAGTTAAATACCTAACAAACTCCTTTATTAGGAATTAATTCACTGGAGAAAAATCAAGTGACGCCAATAGTTGGCATCCCTTGATGGCGCCCTTTTATTCCTCATAAAAGGGACACCTCTTATGTGATATTGTCAGGGTTTTATCTCTGGTTGTTGGGCATGAGAATGAGGAAGAAAGATAGAGAAAATTCAAAGAAAAGACAAAGAAAAGAAAGAAAGAAAATAGAAAGGAAGGTAAGAGAGAAATGGAAAGCAAGGGTTGCTTGTCCTAGAGTTTGGATTTTCCAAATGTTGGAGTTCCAAACCAATTTTGGGTGGTGAGTTCTCATAAGGAATGGTTCATAATGTGATCTTAGTAGAGGTTTCAAAGGTATACTAACAGTGGTGCAATCCATTCTTGAGAAGGATAATAGGCAGTGAACTTATGAAGATGGCTGCAGCACTACGTCAAATTGAGAAGGACCCTGATTTATCCCGTGTGGATCACCGTTGGAAGACTTCTACTTTGAATAGAGATCTTTCTATTACTAGATCCTCATCTTCATATTTGGTTTATAACTTCTGATCTTTCGTTAATATGCATGCTAGAATTGTTTGTTTGTAATCATCAAGGAGTTCCTAGGATTTGTATTCTGGTAGTTATATTTAATTATTAAACTTATTTCAATAGTTGAATGTATGTAAAATTTTGAAATTATATTTACTGCATCACCAAACCCAACAATAGTGGGAGCCTTATTTGATTTAAAAATTTAGAATAATATTAATAAGTACAAATATCTAACTAAAAACTGTTCTCTCTGTAGATAACCATATCGAATTCAAATCCTTTAACCCATATCCTTGACATAAATAAGTTAATCAAGGCAAACTACAAAGGCTGGCTCCAGATTTGAGAATCATTCTCAATTTTAAAAGCTAACTCATGTCCTAGACAGGATGCATCTGTGTTACCAGCTTATCCATCCCTTGATCAACGAGTCGCACTTGAGAAGTGGATGGATGAGGATAATAAGACAAAATACTACATTTTAGCATCCATATCCAATGATCTTCAGCGCTAGCATGAAGACATGAGGGCTGCCAAGGAGATGCTAACTCACCTGCAAGAGTTGTATGGTGAGCAGAGTCACATAGTTCATTTTGAGATCTCCCAAAGACTATTCAGAGTGAAAATGTATGATGAACAGTCAGTCAATGATCATTGTTTGACAATGATTAAGGACATCGAAGAGCTTCAGAAGCTTGGGATGAACATAGATAAAAATTATTGGTGGATTTGATCCTCCAATCTCTTTTGATTCATATAGATAGTTCATTATGAACTACTATGTGAATAAAATTGATAGCACTTTATTCGAATTGCTGAATATGTTGGTGACAGCTAAGGGCACCTTGAAAAGTTCAAGAGATACGATTCTGACTGTGGAGTGGGCTTCCTCTAAGAAAAAATCTTCTTTCAAAAAAAAGAAGAAGTCTGTGAAGAAGCAAAAGAATGAGGCCAAGCCCAAGAAGAAGGTTCCGAAGAAGACCGACGATAAAGAAAGTATTTCCATTACAATATTGAAGGCCATTGGAGAAAGAACTGTCCAACCTATTTGGCGACTGTGAAGAACAAGAAGAAGGATAGGCCTTCTGAAGGTACATCTGACTTGCAATAATAGAATCTAATCTAATGATTTCCTCTTCTTCTAGTTGGATTCTAGATTCTGATTTAAGTGCTTATTTATGCACTTCTATGCTGGATCTTGAAGAAGTTTGAGGGCTGAGGAAAGACGAGATCACTCTCAGGGTCGGCAATGGAGCAAGAATTACTGCTGTAGCCGTCAGGATCTATCCTCTACGACTACTGTTAGGATATAGATTGTTACTAAAAGACTGCTATTGTGTACCTGTAGTCAGTAGAAATTTAATTTCTATATCTGTGCTAGCACAGAATAACTATAATTTTTATTTCAATAAAGATATGTGTATAATTTATTTTGAAATAAGTTATTGCATGTACTTTCTTGATTGATGGTCTTTATCATTTTCATATGGATGCGAATGTTAATATTAATGAGCAAACTGTGAATGCCATAAGGTCTAAGAGACTTAGAGATAGGATTAGCCAAAAATATCTATGGCACCTTAGGCTAGGCCATATAGGAGAGAACAGACTCAACAAATTGGAGAAAGATGGCCTTCTCGGGCTATTGACTTTCGCATCTTATCCGATTTGTGAGTCTTGTCTTCAAGAAAAAATAGTTAAGCTACCATTTGTGCGATAAGGGAAAGGCCACTAAGATATTAGCCTTGATACACACTGATGTGTGTGGTCTATTTGATGTATAAGCCAGGGATGGCTATATCTACTTCATAACTTTTATCGATGATTATTCACGGTATGATTTTATGTATTTGATGCATCGAAAGTCTGAAGCTTTTGAAAAGTTCATTGAGTTCAGACATGAAGTAAAAAATAGATCGAAAATTTATAAAGATTCTTTGATCAGATCGAGGAGGTGAATACCTTAGCGGAGAATTTTGAATCTATTTTAAGGATAATGGTATAATCTCACAGTAGACACCTCTAGGGACATCTCAGCTCAACAGAAAATCGAAAAGGAGAAATTGGATCCCATTAGATATGATCCGGTCCATGATGAGCCTCACAGATTTTTCTATTTTCTTTAAGGACATGCATTACTTTCTGCAATTCATCTTTTGAATCGAATTCTCTCTAAATCTATTCCTACCACACCATACGAGTTATGACATGGTAAGAAGTCAGCTATTGGGTATCTCAAGATTTAAAGATGTCCGACCCATGTCAAGTGACAGCAAGCAAACAAGTTAGAGACTAGATCTTTATAGCTCATTTTATAGGATATCCTAAGGAATCTATGGGATACTACTTCTATCTTTCTGAGGATCATAATGTGATTGTGAGCCGTCATGCCGTCTTCTTAAAAAAAAATTTTATCCAAGATAAAGCTAGTGGGAAGAAGATTGAGCTCGAAGAGAAGGTCTCTAAAGAGTATCGAGTCTAAGAACCAGAACCCAATAGTGAGCTAGTAGATATGGTACCTTCTCCATCTCGTAGATCAAGTAGGATATTCCATCCTCTTGAAAGATATTTAGATATTCTTACAGAGGATTTAGATGAAGCATTCTTTATAGGAGATAGGGATATTAGGAATGATCCCAAGATCTATGTAAGGTGATGTTAGATGTTGACTCCAAGAAATGGATGGAAACGATGAAGTCAGAAATTGACTCCATACATTTCAATCAGGATTAGACCTTAATAGATCCACCTAAAGGTATTGTATCTATTGGGTGTAAATGGATCTATAAGAAAAATTGAGTTGGATGGTAAGGTAGAGGCCTATAAGACAAGGCTGGTTGCAGAAGGTTATAGCCAATATGAAGATATTGACTATCAGAAAACTTTTTCACCCATGACCATGCTGAAATCCATCCGAACTCTACTTGTGATTGTAGCTTTTTATGATTACAAAATTTGATAGATGGATATGAAAATTACTTTCTAAATGGATATCTTAAGGAAGATATTTATATGGAGCAGTCTTTGGGTTTCACATCTAGTGACAGTGATCACAAGGTCTGCAAGCTATAAAGGTCCATATATGGACTCAAGTAAGCATCTCAAAATTGAAATACTCGCTTTAATGATGTGATCAAAATATTTGATTTCATCAAAAATGAGGAGCCGTGTGTGTATAAAAAAGTCAGTGAGAGTGCTGTCACATTCTTCGTATTGTACGTGAATGGTATCCTCCTGATTGGGAATGATATTCCCATGTTGACATCAGTCAAAATATGGTTGTCAAAAGAATTCGCCATGAAAGACCTAGGAGAAGCTTCCTACATTCTTAGTATAAAGATCTATAGGGATAGATCTAAGAGAATGATAGGACTCTCATAATAAATGTATATAGAGGAGGTGCTGAAGACGTTCAGCATGGAAAACTCCAAGAGGGATCTCTTGCCCCTTAAATATGACATTCATCTCTCTAAAAAGATGTGACCTGACACACCTGAGGAGATCCAGTACATGAGCAAGATTTCTTTTGCTTCAACAATAGAGAGACTCATGTATGATATACCATATTATGTACACGATCTGATATAGCCCTTGCAGTGAGTATCACGAGCAAATATTAGGTGATTCAGGTGAAGAACATTGGATTGCTGTGAAGAACATCCTTAAATACTTGAGAAGAACTAAAGATTTGTTCTTAATCTTTAGTGGAGGATCGAAGCTGAAAGTGGAGGGATACACCGATTCAGACTTCATGACTGATGTCGATGATAAAAAATCTATATCGAGGTGTATTTTCTTATGCAATACAGGATCGATTAGTTGAAAGAGTTCTAAACAGCTAGTAATTATAGATTTGATCATGGAAACTGAGTATATCGCTGCCTCTAAAGCTGTTACAGAAGCTTTTTGGTTTAAAAAGTTTGTTGCAGAGCTCAGTGTATGCCATCAGATGCCATTGCACTGCACTGCAATAACAACGGTGCCATAGCCCTCGCTAAGAAGCCCAGGTCTCATCAAAAGTCCAAGCATATAGAGCGACTATTCTACATCATATGCGAATACCTCGAGAAGAAGTTCGTCAAGGTGCAGAGAGTTGACTCCGTGCAAAATATGACAGATCTATTGACCAAGCCTCTCAACCAGCA
>KE507060.1:66458-85911 GCA_000441515.1 Elaeis oleifera
TTTATTAATTTTTAAATAAATTAATTATTAGCAACGGTATTAACGATGAAAATACCGTCGCTAATACTTATTAGTGACGGCATTAGCGACAATAATGCCATCGCTAATATATTTAATTTTTATTAATTTAAAATTAAAAAATTAGAGGTAGTATTAGCAACGGCATTAGCTACGAAATACCGTCGCTAATATTTTTTTATTTTTAAAAAATTAATTTAAAATTAAAAATAATTAGCGATGAAATTTTTTCATTGCTAAAGCTATCACTAATAGTCTTTTAGTGACGGTTAGGATTTCCATCGCTAATAAGGGTATTTAGCGATCAAATTTTTTCAGATTAACTGTTACGATGGAATTAGCGATGGCGAGATTATTAGCGACGGTATTTGGACTATTAGCGACGGCAACTAGCCGTCGCTAATAGTCTAAATTCTTGTAATGAGTCTACCCGCACACACTCTCTGAACTTAAACCATAGGGTCCTGAACCTAACTCAGATACAACTTTTGTCATGCTCTGAATTCACCACCTAGGTATGTGATATAACCGCATGAACTCTCGAGCAATTCTCTAAAGATCGGGCATGGCCTAAGATGAATAAATTTCAAAAATATTAGAAATTTAAATAAAATAATAGTCAAATAATCCAACTAAATATCCATGATAATCATATAGTCTAGCTTATTCAATTACAAAGTATTCAAGTGTTCATTTTGTATTAGAAATAAACTAACTATTGGCTTCATTGGTCAAACACCATACCTGACCTAGTTGAGACTATGGGTCCTCTCTACTGGTGATAGGCTCAAGTACAGCGAACTCCAACTTGCTTCTTGGTCTACGAACTTGGAAATAAATATTCTACTCAACATCATCTTATCCTAACAATTGCTCACCTTGACTCCGACAAGGTCTTGTAGCCAAATCCAATGGCGGAGTCTCCATGCAATCCTCGTAGAAAAGGCTCAAAATTACCATTTATTTAAGAGATTTCAAGGTAGATACTAGAGGAGAGAGAAGGGATCTTTTTATAGATGAATCATGGCTTAGCAAAGGAAATTCATGGACTCTCCAAACTCATTCCAGGAGTCCTCTTTCCTTCCCTTTCACGGGCGAAGCAAGCATGAGAAACCAACATTGGGCTAGTGAGCCCATTACAAACTAGGCTTGTCAAATGGACAAGGCCCTCACATTACTTCACCCATTAGGTGCATAAGACACGTGAATCCTCCATTCACACAAACTTCACCAGTGCAACATATAACCACTCAAATTTAAATCTTTTGGACATGACTAATACACTAGGTGCAAAGGAAACTTGAATACTCTGCTAATTGATGACTCCATCCAACATGTAACCCTCAACAAAAGTGTGAATTCTATGCATTTATGACATACTCATGAGCTTGTCGAAGCTTTTGCTGGAGATTCATGAGTTACTAAAGCATTTACTCTATTTGTAACGGAACATTTATTTGATTAGTCCTCAAAGCTCATATGATCTTTAAATATTCAACATCAGGGACGCAACTTGCACACTTGGTCTCCCATCTTCAATGTAGGAACACTCTGGAAGGGCATGGTGTGCCTATAAAATGGCATGTTTGGGAGAGTCATGCAGAGCAAGAAGCTCACCTTTGGTGACTTGAAGTGATGTTGAAGACACATCGTCTTCTCCCTTTCTGTAGGACATCTCCATGTTTCCATGGGATATCTCCAAGCTTAGAAGATCTAGCCCATCCTCTATGGGCATCTAGGAGATTGAAGGATAGGAAAGGTTTTCACTCTTTTCAGATAAGTCCCGTACCACCCATACCTAATATGATCATGCCAAAGAGACCAATCACGAGATGTGAGATGTAGGTCTCTACTTATCGGGCGAAAGGATGAGGCGACATAATTTTCTGTCTCCACCATGCATGTTCTGAGGAGTAACCACACAGTGCCCAAGCCAGCTTTAAATTTGGGAAATTAAGTGAATGCTAGAAATCAAGAGGAACGACAAACTTGTATAAAGAGAAGAAAGAGAGCAAGGGGAAGAAAAAAGAGAGAGAAGGAGGGATCGGGTCTAACTCTTTGCATGCAACTTTGTTGAGGTATAGAAAATTGTTATTAGTTAGTGTAAAGTTTTTAGTTGTTGCTGTTGTTGTTGCTCTTTTTCTTCCTTTTTGCCTTTTCTTAAGGGAAGAGTGTTGTAGCTATATATCGAACACAGATGTACATTGTTTTTAGTCAAGCTATTGATCGTTTTGCTAATTTACTTGTTTTGTCCTCCTGTTAAACTATCATTTGCCATGTATTAATTGAGTACTCGAAATATTACCTATCTTAGGTACTTTGTTTTTAAAAATAAAATTTCACGTACACAAGAGAATTTGCTAAAGAATTTTCGTACCAACCTTTTGAGTTCATATATCGAACGACCATTATATTTTAGGAACTTGAGGTTTCTAGAAAAGAGAGAATTGAACAATTCAATTGATTCCAACCAGATTCACTTGTCATGGCTTTCCCATGATTGATCAGAGTACAGTCTCAATCTTGAAGCGATTTAAAGCCATCAAACTTAAGGTCTATACTTGCTAATGCAGGCAGGGCACCTCCTGACTGCTCGGATCTCATAAAATTCTGAGACAGAATGTGTTTTCAAGCTTATTCAGATTCCTATAGAGTGAAGGCAGCCCTCAATTAAGAAAAGGACATTTCAGGAGACTCTGCTGCTTATCATGGCAAGTTTGCTGCTGTTACAATTAGTTCAGTACCTGCCTTGAGTAGTCGTATGGGCTTCAAGGAGATTCCATATTCATTCCTTCACTAATGCATTTGTAATGACACAATAAAGGTTTTAGTCATCCTGAAACAGTCTAGAAGCCAAGTTTGGACAAATTGAAGTTGCTCTGATCGAGGTATGACTACATTGGAATTATAAGAGAAGATTTCTCTTATTATAAATTTAAACTCTGATCCTCGGTATCTTTCAATGGACCTCCTATTGGCCCTTTGGTTAGTAGTCCAAGTAGATTGTGATCTTTGGTGTAGCTTAGCCGAAATCCTAACTCAGGCTGTGCATGGTGCCACATCAATGCACAACATAATATCAACTTGGGATTGAATTATTGGCTTTTAATTGAATAACCAACTTGACTTCCCATTTACTTCGTTTAATGTCAATAGATTATATATATGTTGAATCATCTTACTTGCAGTTAGGTGGTCATTGGCACTTGCAAATTTTAACTAAATCGGAGCCATGCCGAGGAGAGGCCAACAATTGCACAACGGATGGAATAACAGCAATCATGCCTGGCACTCCAAACGTGCATTACCAAAGCTAGGTTTTGCGACTCAAAATTTGACTGATGCTATTTCTTTCCTCTTTCTATCATCTTCTTGGAATATATCAGTGCTCCTGTAAACATCAGAGGATGGGTATATAGGGAACTTCTTTTTAAAATTCTCATGTCCTTGGATTTCTTATTTTTGGAGTAAACGGTACTTAAGATGGGGAGGGCAGTTTCCATCAGTCTTCCCATTGCGAAAAGGAAAAAAAAGGAAAAGAAGAAAGGTACTTAGGATCACGGTTATCTGGTCCAAATATTGAAGAACTTTAGTAATACATGCCTAATGACAGTTTTGCGGGGAAAAGGTGCAAGTTGGCAAATCGATTAATAACTCAGAAACAATGTACATTTGCATTCACATTGTAGCTCTAACACTCCCACCCAAAGGAAAAAGAAGGATGAAAAATAGAAAGCTTGCACTTGTGCATTACATTTTTTATAGCTTGTCAAAATTGCATACAAAGACTAATAATAGATCTCTTGTTTTATCTCTTTCGGAAATCCTGTCCTATTTCTAGACATTTCAAATAACACTACGGGAGTCCATCCTTGCCATCTATAAGTTTTCACCTTGTTGTTCCTTTTGATTTCCAGTAGCCACTTGCTGTGAAGCAAAAAAGGATGTCTGTCATCCATTAGCACCATCTGATTACGCTTAGACCTTGCTGGAGACCTGAAAACATGTGCAACACTGCCATCAGAAGTTCTTACAAGAAGAGTTGCTGGCTTTACATCTCACAGTTGGTCTTTTCGTCACAATCATCTTAGGTACGGATGGCATGAGACAACTTGGAAAAGAATGGATACCTTTCTTTGTTAGTATTTTAGAGGAAAATTCAAAATTCCTTCCTCCAAAGGTCCTTAAAACCTTTTGCCTTGGATTTAGTCTAATTCTTTTAATGCTTTTATATCTTCCTTGTTTGAGCACTTTTGCTTGGGTCAAGAAGAGAAGTGGATTTTACACCATACACGTGCCCTGCCTGGCTCAGCTCACACGAATGAATTCGCAGCACGACGTGCACGGGTGATGGTATGATTGTTTTATTATTATTTAATTTTTATTATTTTATCAGCATAATTTTAAAATTTGCTGCCGTAATGGTCAATTGACCGTTTGATCAAACGGCCATATTTTCAGACGGATGTTTTTTCTCTAATCGGTCGCTTCCTTATGGTCAACTGGTCAAAGCATCTCCTTGTTCGGATCTTCCCATAGCCTATATGAGACTAAGAGTTTGGATGGCATGGGACATCGAAAGCAAAGCAGCATATTTCTTTTTTTCTCTACTCTCTCTCTCCTATTTACTTTGGCTAAGTTTTGAGCAATCTGTCCGTCCTCTCCATGATCGTGTTCTAAAAAAAGATATCCCGATCGTATCTTGGCGTAGAAATTTTGGTGCTATTTCACTTTTGCTGAGCTCTGAGCGATCTGTTTGCACTTTCCATGATCGTGTTCCAAGAGCGGGTATTCCGATCATATCTTTGGGGTAGAATTTTCACCGGTACGAAGGTCAAAAATTTACCTTAGGATAGTGATCACACGTTTTTGAGATTTTTTCTTCTTTTGCTTCGTACATTAACAAGCCAATCCAATCGGACTCACAGTAAATTAATTCTTTCCTTAGCCTTATCACATAGTTTAGATAACCTTAAAGTTTATCAAAATCTTTTATTTAAATCCATCCTCTCTTCAGTAGAATGCTGTTAGTTAAAAAACTCCGTTCTAACATTCGAAGGCAAATAATTTTTGATCTCTATGCTTCGATTTTCATTTGCATAAATCAGATACGGCATTGAAGTATTATTTTCGTACTTTTGATTTTGTTTTGAAAACAAATAGTCTCAATAGATTGTCATTTCTATTTGTAGTTTCATTTTTAGTATTTCAATTCATTTGAAATATTGTGTTATTGAAAAAGCAATCGTTCTTCTATTATTCTAAAGGCTAGTTATTAGCATCTGTTTATGGATTTTTATGCATTTGTTTACGGGTTTCTGTGATTGTTAAGAGTCCTAATATTCTATAAACTCTATTTGTAGCTCTATTTAAACTCTCCTAAATCAAAATTTTTTGTAATCCTATCTTGTACATCATGGGTGCTGAGGAAGCCTTGACCCTTAAACCTAAAAGTTTAATGGTCATAATTTTTTTGGTGGCAGGAATAACTTGAGGCTTGGTTAATCACGCTTGGCCTAATCACTGCCATTAGAAAAAGATCACCTTATAATGTTTTCTCATTCTCATCTATCATATTATCTGATTCCTCAGACACTCATAAATCTGATAAATCATTTGAAGAAATTGAGTTCCATTATAGATTTAGGATTCTATGCTGTCTATTAGATAATCTTTATGAAACCTATAGGAATATAAGACCGCTAAAGAACTTTGGACTATCCTAGAAGATGCTTATAATAGAGATAATGAGGAGGATATAAGATTTATTATTATTGACTATAGCAATTTTAGTATGGTAGACAATATCTCTATAAATGATCAATTCTATCATTTCCAAAATTTGATCTAAGAGATCCATAGAGGGGCTCGATATTAGAGGAGAACTATCAAGTCTCAAGTCTAATTGACAAACTCCCATCATCATGGACTAATTCTGGACGTGATCTCGTAAGATCTTAAGACAATCCTGTTGCTAAGGCTCTTATCCTCCAATAGCTTAGATGCTAAAAGGCTTGGTGATCAAAACCGCTAAATATTAAGGTTTCCCAAGGAAATGGAGAAGACCTTCTTGCTTCAGCATCACTTCAGGTCCCCAAGCCTCTTGCTACGGATGACTTCCATACACATGTCCTTTATAGTCACATCACGCCCATCCAGGGAGTGAAATCACGTGCTACCAGACCCTATACATTACGAATGAAGTGAATGCTTTAGTAACGCATGAATCTTTAGCTAGAAAGGAGTGGCCAAGCTGATGGTAACATTCCTATCAGCATCACTGCGAGCCTCCAGCTCTGGATGAGTCTTCAGTGCATGCCCTTTTAAGCCGCGTCCATATCTTTCCTGAGTGTTCATACAATAAAGAAGGGAAACGAAGAGTGCACCTCGCCTCTTTGGTATAGAAAATTTCGAGGGAGTGAGATCATGCGTACTCGGGAATGCTTAATAGAACGTTTCCGTTGCAAATGGAGTAAATGCTTCGGTAACGTATGAATCTCTACCTAAAGAGATACCAAGCTGACGTCTATCCTCCGGATAGACGTATACCTAGTTTTAGATTGGCTACCGCCGCGGCGGTGAGGAATTGAAGTTTTGGTCAGTATGGACTAAACATTAAATGACAGTAATAAAGATATTGGGTGTCAATTTTATCATAATATTTATAATTTATTGATAATAAATTTAGTTATTTCAAATTATTTTTATGTTTAAGTTATCCTGACTCCGTCTTTTCATGCTTAGTGCCCTTATCAACCTTCTCAACTGATAGAAAGCAGGTATTAGGGTGCTACAAATGATTATTTTTGGTACAAATGACTTTTTTATTTGTGTACTTAACACTCGTCATAGTGAGAGTATGAGATAGGGCCTTGGAACTAAATTTTTCGTTCTCATATGGTAAAAACTATTTTGACATGATTGCTACTCACCCCATCTAGATCAACTTCCTCGCCAAAGTGGCCTGATTGAGGGAGAATAGATTATTCTGTGCAAGTGTATAGGAGTAGTAATAGGTCAGGTCAGGTTGGGATGGGTCAAGTAAGGATGCCCACTTGTATAACTTTGACCCATACCTAACTTAAACTAACTTCAGGTTAACCTGTACCTATTCATAGCTTGTTTCAGGTCATCCATTTGAATCTAACTTGCACTTAGGGTCTCACCAATCAGTTAGAACTACTCCATTATCATCCATAATGTTGGAGGAAATTTATCACCTAGGTCGAAGATATGGATTAGTGAAAAGACAGATGATGCGATATGCAGGACCTATGTCATGGCACTATCAGGGATGGAAGTGTTCAATCACAGAGGTAGATGTGTTTCTCCCATATCGTAAAAGAACCGTCTAAAATCATTCAGTGCATAACTTGGGACCTTCTGATCCTAACTTCAGCCTTCGATGATCCTTGACTCCTGGTGATCTTCCTAAGTAGAACATCTAGGATCGACCGATCCTAACCTCTGTCTCAAGCCTGTCTCAGTCTTCATCGCAACTGGCATCCGACATCTACAGACGTCTGGACATCTGAACTAGTCGATCTTCGACTTCAACCACAGATATACTTCGGCCCTCACCAGTCTTTGTTTCACAGAACGTAGTTGGCTCCAGCCACTTTCTTCAGCATCCATCTCTACCAGACCATATCGAAACCTCAACAAAGAAGCTGATCCAATCCAATTTGTGCCTTCATTTTAAATTCAAAAGCGCCCGCGATGCTTAGCTGGCTTTGAAATAGATAAGGCAGGTATAACCATCCGATCTCAGAAATTTTGACTGAAAATCTCGTCATATTACATCTGAATCGTCACGTAACTTGCCCAAAATGGCTCTCTAGCCCTCACTTATAAAAGAACTTCTAGAGGACCTTCAAGGTATGCGCGTACAATCTCTTTCAGCATACTTTTTTTTAATTATTTCTGAGATCTGACTTGAGTGTTAGAGGGTCCCCGTTGGAGCCAACTCCGATCAGGACTTATCTTACAAGTCTCTCTTCCAAAAAAATATGCCACTGCTCCAGCCCTTCCAATCGAGTTTCAGATTTTAACGGTAACACATAATAATCCAGAAACTCATCTAAAAAGATTAATCAAAAAATATTATTTAGATACTTTTATCTTATATGAATACCCAAAACTACCCAGTATGTAATCGATACAGGACTAAATATACATCCACACGTCCTCACAAAATAAATATTTGTGTACCATTTTCATATTGAAAAATCGATCCTATCCAAGTGATTCAAACTGATTTTCAATATGTGAATTTGGAGGATTTTCCAAATCAAATTAGATGATTCTAGGTGTTCTATAAAAGAAAGGAAATCATGGTTCCCTTGAAAACTTTCCTGAAAGCTATTTCCTCCATCTAAAACTCCTTAATAATATAATTAAAAGAATTTGAAATAAAGTAATATTTATTTAGATCTACTCAAGACCATTCACCTAGACTCTCAATTTTCTCAAATATACATAGATTGGGTTTAATAAATGCAACCAAACTGAAAACTAAACTGAAAACTGGCACAGTCCAAAATTTTGAACCAAAATACATTTAGCGAGGTTGCATTAGCTTGATCGAGTTATGTTTCCTCAAGGGGGACATTCTCAAAGAGCATGATAAGCATATGAAAGAACTAGTCTTGGGGAAGGGGCGTAGGGGTGTGTGGTGGTGTTGGAGTCATCCAAAACAAGGGAGGTACATGAGGGGTGGGCTCCTAGCATTTCCCCCATCCTAAGTTTGTCATGTTCCGCTTACCCGCTTGCTCTGGGCTTCTTACATTCGCCTCTTGCTCCTCCAGTTTTCTCCTCTTCCACTTAGCAGCAATAGGTATTTCCTCATCTTTTACCCTCTCCCTTTATGATGTCTAGTGTTCGTAACACATCCTCTCCAGCCAGGCCTGACCTTTCGGCTCAGCAATCCTCCTTAAGGAAGGTTGCCGAGTGGCCAATGGCCTAGAATGTCAAGCCATGCAACTTAGATTTGGAGGATCCTAGGGATCACCAAAAGATCAAGGATTGTAGAGCAACTAATTGGCTCGAGTGTTAAGCCATGCAACTTAGATGCAAAGGATGTTAAGGTTTCCAAATATCTATTTTGTACCTCATATCTTTCCCTTAGGTTTCCTAGGATTAACAAGAGGGCTTATATGTTCTAGCTGGATATAGCTATTTGTATGAGGAATGCTTCCAAGCAGGCCTCAGACTTCATTTCTATCCTTTCATCTGGACTTCTTTAAATTATTATAGCTTAGTTCCTATTCAGTTGGTCCCCAACTCCCAGAGGATCCTTACAGGCTTCCTAACGTACACACTTTTGCACAACCATCCCTTCATCTCCTTTGAGCTTTATTTATTATCAAAGGGCCCCAGTCCAAGCATAGATTGTGGTAAATCTTAGGTTGGAAAGTGTTACGGCTCATCAAAAGCTGCCCTTCAACCGTTAACAGGTGGAAGGACTATTTCTTCTTCATGTCAGTTGATCAACCATGACAATTTAGCATGATCTCAAGGATGCTCAGGAATGGCTTAAATTGATTTTCCAACTTGGACAATAGAGATAAGTAAGCATCCAAGGAGTTGTGCTAAGATGAAGTTCCTTCTATGCATAAACTTCGAGCTAAAAAACCTTAGTCAATGCTGGCTTGAGAGGAGCATGTCTTGAGGAAATCTCATTTCTTTCTTAATTCTTCATCCTTCTTATGTTGTGCTGAGTCATGCTACTACTATTCCTCTGTTGTGCTGACATGGGGATCAATAAGATCTAGCTTAAACAAGTCAGTAAGCATGTGGCTAGTAAGAGCAGTGGAAGTATTCCTCCTATAAGGAGAAATTAATTGGGTGGGTTCCTCAGGGTGCCCATATAGTAATGCTCGGCCAACTAGCAAAGGTTCCTCTGGTTGGTGAAAACCCTAAGGTTGAGGTGGTGCCAACTCCATCTGCTTCACCTACTGCTATTCTGGAGTCTAAGATTTCTAATCTTGGGTGGTCTATTAGGACTACAGATGTAGGCTTTCACAACAACCACATCTTGCATGAATTAACTTGGGGAGTTGTCTTTCTGAGTAATTGAAATGAGTTGATAGGTTGGCCCATTGGGGTGCTGCTCAGCAAGGCCTTCAAGGAGGCTATTAAGGTAAGCTCTCCAAACTAGTGGGTTATGAGGAAACCTTCATTTTTGCTTTTCATAAATTGCCAACTTTTGGAGGGCCATGCATGACCGCTACTTCACGTTGGTCTGAGATTAGGATGATATAATAGTTGAGAGAGACTAACTAAAAGAGAAGGTTGACAAGCTAAAGGTTAGTTGAAGGAAGGGAGCAATGCGGTGGGCTTGCTCTAGGTCGAGCTAGATGTCATGAAGCAAGAGATCGCTGAGGCCAAGTAGAGAACAGTTTGGGCAGTGAGTATGAAGTGTCTGAAATTTTTAGATAGACCAGGTGTCATACGGGTTTGAAGTCTGAGCATATATTCGCATCATTCAAAGCCTAGGTTGACCAACTCTTCCCTAGCATGGATCTAAGCAGCCTCGATCCATATTTAAGAATAGAGGGCGTTGAGCGAGGAATAATGATGCTGGATAGCTATCTTCCAGCCTGATTGGGTAGTAACTTCTTGACCATCCATGAGCTACTTTCCAGCAAGAAAGGTGACCTTGGCCTAGCTAGATTCCCTTCTTGTCCTGAATCTTGGCTTTTTTCTTGAGTCTGGTCATGATCATTCTCTTGACCATCTTTTCGAGAGTTCTACTCTCCTTTAGGCTTTATCATAATCAATCTCCTGATCATTTTGTGCCATGTCTTCATTTTTTCCTAGCCTCAAAGGCATTTCATTTTGATGTATAATATAATTTTGAACATACATTGTAACTCAAAGTTTGTTTTAATGAAAAAGTTCGAACTTTTTTTGTTTGGGACTTCTATCATATGTTGTATTGAGTGCTTGAGGTTGTCTTTTTTTTCCTATCGTGTTCCACAAACATATTGATAAAGTCCTCTTTGTGCTGGTTTGAGAGCTAATATTGTAAAAATAGGCATCTAAGCCTTTAACCCCCCCCCCCCACGCTTTGATTAAAGGAATGCATTGCTCAAGTTTGGAGCATTAAGGCCCTTCACTTCCCTTACTTGGGTTCGTGCTGCAAGTTCAATCACCTTAGATGTAGCTAAGTTTTTACAATAGTTGGCATTGAAGCTTCATTAGGAATTCAAGGACCGTGTTGCACCTAAAGTCTCACCTCTGCAAACATTAGCATACTATTTAACATCCAGGAGACCTAGGCATGGCTAGGTTTTCTCCCACTCAACTGGCTTTCTACTGGATCTTACATGCATAGGACACTTATTTTCAAGCCTATCTATAGCTATGTTTTATCATGACTAGCATTAAAGAACCACTTGTGCTTCATAGATCCAGCTATTGCTAGGATTTCACCTCAGCTAAAGCACCACTTTCTATTTGAGAGACCTAAGCATGGCTAGATCTTTCTTTTGCTTAGTTATTTTCTACCTAGATCTTAACCAGACATGACCATTTACATTCCATTTGTACTTTGGAGACCCAGTCATGACTAGGATTTCACCTTGATTGGCATTAGAGTACCACTTTTGATGCAAGGGATTTAGGCATGGCTAGATTTTTCTCTTGCACAGACATCTGATCTCTACAGGTATCCACACGAGACTTCCGATTCAATCAGAGGTTCGAAAGATCTTTCCGGAGTGCTAGCTTCTTTGCAGAGATATGCTCCTGATGGCTAATTGAGCTCCTTCTTCAGATCTCTCGGACTCTTCTAGGAGGAGAAGAAGGACTTCGGAGGATATGAGGTGGAGGAAGAAGGTGGAGAAGAAAAACTCTTTTCTCTTCTTTTTCTTTCTTCCCAAAATTCTAGATGGAACCCTAGGTCTCTCACCCAAGAGGAGACGTTTTCCTCTGATTTCTTATGCCAAAATAGTTGCCCACTCTAACTTCTTACCGTGCCTCTCAGATATTTTTTATGATTTTCCATCCATTTGTCCCATAAATGAAGCCTTCTTAAGGTTGGTGTTAAGGATTAGATTAGATAAGATAAGGATTAGTTAGGACTTTAAATTCAAATCTAATTAGAATTTAAACTTAAACCAATCCATATCCTAACCAAAGAGGGTGACAAGGGGCCAATTGGCATGAAGAAAAGCTCATGCAAATCTGGTATTTGCATGAAGAATGGCGTGGAGAAAAAATTATGGTGCAAGGGATAAGATCTAATCTAGTTTGAATCAACTTAATCCAATCCAGTCTAATCCAAATCCAATTTGGTTAGACTCAAATAGATAAGAGTGAATCTAATCCAATTTGACTTCTAATTTTCTCAATTAAATCTTAATCAAATCAAAATTAATTGGGCCCAAGTCCTAATCCAATCAGGAATTAATCTTCTTTAGTGAACAGATCATCTTGTAACCTAATCAGGTCAAACCTAATCGAATCCAATTCAATTAGACTTGATCCGAATCTCATTGCTCAATCAAATTGAATTAATCAGCAATCTAATTACTCATTAATTCTCTTTTAATTCACTAACTGTTAGTAAATAATTCTATCATAACTTTGTATAAGGATAATCATCAATCATATTGACAATTATACCTTTCAACGATTCATAATCATTGATCAGCTATCTGATCAGACAGGAATCTCTATTGTGTGTGACTCCATAAGTTTAAATACTAAGTCAGTAGTATAGGAACTAATTCTTGTACTAATCGAAGTGACCATCCAGCAATGATATTCGATGTCCGGATAGATCGAATTATTGCAAAGCAACATTCAAAAACTTTAGAATATGGTTACCATATAATTCATCCCTTTGACCCTCAATGCTTAGGATGACTTTAGAGTTAAACTGTCAACTTTTAATCGGTACATCCGTATTATGTCTTAACCTTATAAATCCTGTGACTCCTCATATGAATTATTTGGATCCAGATTTTACTTAATTGAAATACAGCGAAGCATTATCTCCAGAATCTGGAGTAATCAATTCCATCTTGACTCACACACAGACTTCGCAAGTACTTGACTGTACCTAAAAATCTTCCGTCATGATATTAGAAATACATATAGTCCGACATCAAAGCACAGTGAGTTGCTTGTAAGTCACCATAAAAATCTCAGATCAGAGGAACACTTATACCCATATCCTTCGCAAGCTACTCTTGACAGCAGAGTGCTCCACAGTTGGATCAAGTTCCGTGCAAATGTACTCTTACATTACACCTGCATGCCATATCAGTATCTCCACACTCTTTGGTTACGAGAACAACCAACCTATATGACACACAACGACCTATACTTGATTATCATTATCATCCTTGTTAATAACGTATTATTTAATCGTGAACAAATTTAAAATTATTGAATAAATTCTCCTTTATCGATTGAAAATAGTTCTAAGGACTTCATTATAATATTAGAGTTCTTAAAAGAAAGATGCACAGATTATGATGAACTATCAAATAACTTTTATAAATTTATAATCATATATAATTTACATACAAAGAGCACAATCATCTATAGTTACATAATTGACTTTAGGACACAATTTTTAATAATTTGTATAAGTATGATTTACACATCTGGCGCACTGACATAGATGTCTTAGCTGATAAGTATTTTAATTTAATGGATCGAGTCCAAAAAGATAAGAAATCAAGCTAATTGTACTAAACACTGCCAAATTTTGAAAGAAGATCCGATCATTCTTTCACCAAATTATGGAGCAAGTTCTCTTGCAAAGAATTTAACTCCGGTCCTCTAGCGTCTTTTGGTGGATCACTAGTTACTTGGCCCCATGTGGAGGTACTCCATGGCAGACAGATGTTTGGGCTTGGGCTATTAATAATCCTAAGTCGGGCTTGTCACGTTGCCATGTCAACCTGAGCAGCATGGTATCATCTTTGGGTTGGATTATTAACTTCCCGACTGAAATAATTAAAGAACTTGACCTCCCATGCATCCAGATGCTCATTTGGCGCTTTCATTGCTATGGATCTATAACGAATTTGGGCTGTTCAGAAGAGACAAACAATTGCATGAAGGATGGAATGACAGCTGTTATGGCGCTCCTAGTCCTAACATGCATTGCCAAAGCGAAGGAAATTGGAAAATATGGGTAATCATTCAATTTATAAACATCAGTTGGTAGTCAGGATACAAAGAATTCTTTAACTCACTTGAGTGCTACTGATTAAATGAATGCATGCCAATGACAGCTTTCCTGAAGGAAAAAAAAAAGCTAATCAGCAAAGGCAATAAGAATAAAAAAAGGCAATAACTTCGCCTGGAACATTTACACCTGTTTTCAAAATCTAGCTTTTACACTCTTCCTCATTCAAAGAAAAGAGAGCACTTTCTAATAACAAATTTTATGCTGCGGTAAAACTGCTGAAGAAGACTTGCAATAGATCTTCATCTGTTCTCTTTCAGAAATTTTGTCTCCATCCTTGCCATAGGAGGTTTCCATCATTTTGTTCTTCTTGACTCCAGAAACCAATTGCCGAAATGTAATGCAAGAAAAGACGTTTGCCAAATAAGTGTTTTCCTGCAATCGTCCCTTCTCAGAAGAAGAGATCTCCAGCTTACATTTCGCTGTCGATCTCTCCAGAATGATCATCTTAGGTATGGGTGGTATTAGACTGCTCGCAAAAGAATGCCTTCCTTTATCCTCCACCAGTGTCTTAGACGCCTGGAAAGGCCGTTCGGCAAGATCTTTAGAGCGTGAAGATTTCCAAAGGAAACGGAGAAGATCTTCTGGCTTCAGCATCACTGAGGGCCACCAAAGGAGAGCCTCCTGCTTGGAAAAACTCCTCCAAGAATACCCTTTTATAGCCACGTCCATATCCTTCGAGAGTGTTCCTACAATGTGAAGGGGGAGATCACGTGTACTCGGGTGGTAGACCGTTTCCATTACAAATAGAGTAAATGCTTTAGTAACGCATACACATCTATTTTCAAATTGGCACCAAACGGACTGCTTGGTTGAGGGTTACACATTGGATGGAATTATCAATGCTCACAGAGCTTTCACGTTTCTCGTGCGCTTGGTGGGTTCGATAGGTCCAAGTGATTTCAATTTGAGTGGTTATTAGTTGGCTGGAGGAGAAGTTGTTTGACGGAGAAGTGTTGGGCAAGTTTGATTATTTAAGTTGGGAAGCGCTAGAGAAGTTGCTTGTGCTAGCTAAGGATTCATGGGTTGGGTAAAGTGGGAGGATTTGAATTTGCTTAACAATACTGCAAGGATCCATTTAAGCGTGTACATAGTCCTACATCGCTTATATGCATACCAGCAAAGAGTAGTAACCTATATATCTAAAAGCATAGTGATATTTGAGACTTGAGCTGGCCAATATTTAAGATAGATAGTGATTTTGGCATCATGGAAGCAAAGAGTGGTAACCTTTATATATATCAACAGCAAAGACTGGTAACCTATACTTATCCAAAAGTCTGGTGAGGAATATTATACAGTTTTATATGTACTAATCAAAAATGAAAATCAGATGAGAAGATGAAAGAGGCCTTGTTGGAAGATACGGCCATCTGGGAAAGAAGGGGGATTACGATCGGCAATTTTACGCCAAGTCCTTTCGCACTTTCGATTCAATTCTCTCTTGCACGCACTTTCCAATAGTTTGCACATATTTATAGAGGTTGCATATACTTAAAGGTTTTTTTACGCACACTTGTACCGGTATCGTGCATGTTTACACTGATATTGCATACACTTATTTTCGTGAACGCTATAAACATCAAATGAAGTAAATCAAGGAATCTGCTGGTATTATTTTTCTCTAATAATATTTTATAATTTGTTAGACTTTTTAGTTGTTTCAAAATTACTTATTCACCTTTAAACTTATCTTGAACACTAGATCTTTTCATGCCAGTCTTTGCCTTTAGCCTATGTTACCATATTACGTGACCATATTGGTTGTTTTATTTATGTCTTAACTCTCCTCATCAGTAGAGCATGAGAAAAGGTTTCCTAACTAAAATATTATTTTCTCATGATTGCTATGCATACCATCTAGTGATCTAGTCAGACAGAAGAAAGAATTTCCTCAATTTGCTCAATTTTAATTTTGCAAAAAAAATATGAAAAGGCAGAAGAATGGATGAAAGTAGGGTTTTAAGTCTCATTTTCTTTCAATTAATGATCCAAATTAAGGTATGCATCCTCTATTTATAATAATGAAGACCGTCCTTGCATAATTTAGGTTAGATTTCTATCCTAATTTGAATAGACCTAATCTTCCAGAAATAGATATAACTAATAGAAACAAATATAAAAAGAGCTAAAATTCTATATAAGGCCGATCTCAATCTCTATATTAACTTTACCTTCTATTGCTCTATCAAATTCTTCTTGAATTGAGAGATACACTTGATTAAAATCTTTTTCAAAAAAAAAAGTTTGACTGACCAGTTTTGAAATCCATATGATTGAATTTAGGTATAATCATCAAGAGAACAGGCCTTTAGGGGAGGCACTATATCGTAGATCTTGAAAATTATTTGATTTTTAATAAAAAGATCATCTAAATCGGATATGTATAACTAAGATATTGCTTTCAGAAGCTAAACACATGATTCAACTTTTTGATATGGCAAATCTCTCTTTTGAACCCGATCTAGCACTACTTGTAGTGGCTAAAATGGTCCACATATTAAGTTTAGTGATCTTCCTAGATCAACTTTCTCAATGAAGTGTCTTGATTGAGGGAGAACAATTTATTCTTTTAGAGGAGTAAAGGTAGCCATGGCTCAAATCAGGTTGAGTTGGATATAGTAAGAATAACAACATACAATACCTTGACCTATAACCAATCTGATCGGTATTAGGTCAAGAATTCTCGACCTAGAAACCCATCATGGGTCTTTTTAAGTCACCTATTTGACCCTAAACTCATGTATTTTGCCAGATTTATCTCTAATAAACCCAATCTAACCTATTAAATCCAATATTTACAATTTTAAGAGACTAATTTCCAGAATAATTTAAAACTAGAATTAAATAAAAGACCAACCACTCAAAATTTATTGTTTATGATTATGACTTAGCATGATCTCTACATTATTTTAACTTAATAAAACTCTACCCTCATGGCCTCTGTAATTGGATCAAAACTTCAATTTGTACCTCATCCATTTAAAGTTTGGATCAAAAATTTGGCTCATACCTAACCCTAACTAAAAAGCCCTTGAACCCAAAACCGACCCAAATAGGGTCAAGTCTACCTTTAGGTTGGGTCAACTTTTGCCACCCTTATCCTAGGCAAGACCTCAAGCCCATAGCCTGTGCATTTTTTGGGGACATGACCTTCTCTAGGAGAGACATCCATAGACATTCTTTGACCTATCAAATCCTCCAAAACCATTACCACCAATTTTGCTTTACATTTTTTTTCTAAATAGAATGCACTAGCTTGCTATCTTTTAGAGCTTTGACAACAAACACATGCCCTACTCTGCTCGACTACAAAGTTTATTTTGTACATAGTAGAGGGTTGTATTTTTCTCTTAGTAAGAGTTCTAGGTATGGGTTTGTATGGTTCCAATGAACCAATATTATATTTTGAAAGATTAGCTTAATCAATCATCTCCTGTGGCATTGAAAATAACATTATATTTTGGTTTCTTTGTTGCTTCTATTGTCAAATCACAAATTATACTGTTGCATACATGGTTACCAATTACCCATGGAGAAGCCTATTACAGTACACATATGCTTCTAGCTAGAATCTTATCAAAAAAGGAAGTTGGAAGAAGAATCAGCACAAATTGGATTTTTGAGGAATGTATTGAGAGTGGATAATAGGAAAGGATTCTTTATACCGAAATGAATTATTTTGTCCATCATTTTTATACTGAACAGGTTGAACCACTTTTGTGAGAATTGGTGTAATTGGATCCAGTTCGGAGTGAATTCAGCAAGGCTTGCGAACTTCATCGTAATTTTCAAAAAAATTGATTAGAATAAGGGAACCTCATCCCTTATCCGATTCTCGATCGTGGGAAAAGATATGGCATGAGGGCGATCGGAGGTGTTCGAAGGCATTTGGATTGGTTACACCAATGAAGACCGACCTTATCCATGGATGAATCAAAGTTATCCCCTTTCCACAATCTTCTTCTTAAACCCACCACCTCTCGATTGATCTACCATTGAAACCTCTCCCTCTCCCATCTCCCTCACCTCTAGCAACCATCAAACTCTGCAATCAAGTCATTGTCACCTGAAACCACCTTCATCCCTAATTCTTGCTAACTCCTTTGTTTTAGGTATTATTATTATCGATTTTTCACCGCCGGCATTCTAGCCGAACCATTGTTGCTAACCATCACTGTGCCACCACTGCTGTCGACCCCATCCCCTCCTCCCCTCTATTCCCTCTTAGGAATTCTTGATGGAACCCATGGTTTGATAGAGAAGAGAGAGAGAGAGAAGAAAGAAAAAAAAGAGAAGAGAGAGAAGAAAGAAGGAAGCAAAATAGAGAGAGAGAAGGAAGAAATAAAGAGAGAGAGGAAGAGAGAAAGAGAGATGAAGAGAGAGAAAGAAGAGAGATAGAGAATCTAATCAAGATTTAATTCAATTAGGTCTAAATTATCTCTCGATGACCAACTCAGACCGTCGAGACCAAGGCCCCTGATTAAACCTAAATCAAGTAGGATCTAGTCCAAATATCCAATTAGTCTAGACTGAGCATACTACAACAGAACAGTGTATTAGCGACGCAAAAAATTCATCGCAATACTAGATTTTTGTCGGTAATAGCTATTAGCGATGAAATTATCGTTGCTGATATTTCATCGTAAATAATGACATCGTTGAAAATTTTTTATGATGAAAAAAATTTTCATCGCTAATAATCAATATTACCGATCAAAAATTTTCATCATTAAAAAATATTTTTTTCAAAAATTATTTGCGATGAAAAATTTTCATCATAAAAAAAGTAATTTATGATGAATTATTACGTCGCTAATAAAAAAATAATCTAAAAAATTATTTGTGATGAAATACTTTTGTCACTTTTAATTAATTAAAAATTTTATGAAATTCAGATTTATAAAAAAATATTAGCAACGTAAAAGTTTCATCGCAAATACGATAATTATCGATAAAAATTTTTGTCGCTACTAAATTAACAATTATTTATGATGAAACTATTTCATCTATAATAATTTAATATAAATTTTAATATTTTAAATTTATTAAAAAATTATTTATGACCAATTGTTTTCATCGCTAATAAATTTTTTGATGACCAAAATTTATCAAAATAATTTCATTGCTAAAAATTTACACATAATTTTTTAAAATAATTTATGAATATATATTTTAATTTATATTTATAATATTTTTATTTATAATCTATAAATAAAATAAAAA
>KE507061.1:20333-31601 GCA_000441515.1 Elaeis oleifera
ATAGTCGATCACTGTAGAAAATCAGCTGATAGTGAAGCCCAAAGAGCATTTGGAGCAGTCCGGTAGACGACCGAAGGAGCTCATTATTGGAGAAATCCGGAGGGTACGGTAGGAGTTCGTCCGTTGGAAGAATCTGGAGGACACTGTGGAAGGTTGACTACTGGAGGGTCCGGATGGTACTGTGGAAGCTCGGACGACCGAGGGAGTTCAGAAAGACGTCGCACAAGGTCGGAGGAGTCTGAAGAGTCCCGAGAGGATTAGCTTCTTACGAACTTCGGTTGGGGTTATTTATACCCAACAGATATGTTGTCCGACACTGAATGATCCTAACCAAGACTCCAATTAGCCATCTCTTATATATTTTTTTAACAAGATAACCTGATAACCACTTACTTAGGATTAACCATCCACTAGATAGATTGACTCAAGGGCCATCGTAGTTAGGTAATAATATAAACTTTGCAATCATTGATTATCTAGAATAGTATTTATCAAATATATTCCACCCAATATGCACTTCATATACCCTCCCCTCCCCCTCCCTCCCACCAAGTCACCCAACAACCCCAGTTTTCAACACCCAACCCAATGACCTAACCTATTGCCTGCCCCCTCTAGGTCCTCCACTAATCACGCTCTACCAGGAGAAACCAATCTTATACTCCCTCGTCATCATTTCCTAATAGATCACTCTCGTATTCTATCTATCATGGTATTAAACTCATGAGCCATATTATAAAACATTGTTGGGAGATGATGATTGAGCACACGTTGATGTGGTACAAAAGTATTAAAGAACTAATTGTTTCTATGCCACAAAAATCGACCACTAAAGTTATTTTCTACTCTAGAGTTTAATAGAGGAGCATAAAGAAAGGCATAGATCTTTATATGATTTTTATTGATTTAAGGAAAGTATATGATAGAGCCCTAAAAAAGTTATGGCAGGTATTAGAAAAAAGAATCATTAGATATACATGTGATTAAGGACATACATAACAAAGCAATAACTTGTGAGAGAAATATTACTGATAGTACTACAAAGTTTCCAATCACAATATGTTTATACTAAAGATGTGCCATGAGTCCTTACATTTTGCACTACTTATGAATGAACTTACTAGGTGCATTTAAGGTAATATTCCTTTGTGCATGCGGACAATATAATCGTAATGGATGAAACAATATTAGAGTTGATCGTAAATTGAAATTACAAAGGTGCACATTAGAATCCAAGTATTTTAGATTAAGTAGAACAAAATGTAATACATGGAATGCAATTCCACTCAAATTAAAATGAGGGAGGAGCGAAAAATGAACATCATGACTTTTCATATCTAGGATCAATAATTCATAAGAAAGAGGAGATGGAAGTGGATGTTCTTCCTAAAATTAAAACAGAATGGACAAAATAGAGAAGTGCAATTGGAATTTCATATTCATAAAAGGGTGGAGGTGGCACCAATTGGGGATAAATTGAGAGAAAGAAGGCTCAAATGGTTTAGACATGCACAATGTAGGCCAAGCAATAATACCAACACCAACGAGGAGTGATTTTTGTGTGTGTGTGTAGAAGAAACAAATAAGAGTAAAGGTAGACTAAAAACCACATGGGATGAATTGTAACATCCTTCAAAAGTATGACACTAAACCAAGTAGAATGGATGCATATGAGAATAATTCATGTGGCCAACCTTAATTACTTAGAGATTAAGGCTTCATTGAACTAAGTTGAGTTTATGCAAAATCAACAAGGAACTTTCCTGGCTTTACATCCCAGACCTTTATTTTCGTAACATCATCTTTATTGGCTTTATGAGGAAGGCTGGTCATTTGAATTCAAAATAGGTATGTCGTCTTGAGCAATGGCTACTATAAGGTGGTATTATTTCCAAAATTTGGCCTTCGCAAAACCCATTAGGCTGAATATTGCTGTTGATGTCTATAATAATCGCA
This sequence comes from Elaeis oleifera, assembly GCA_000441515.1. Taxonomy (NCBI): domain Eukaryota; kingdom Viridiplantae; phylum Streptophyta; class Magnoliopsida; order Arecales; family Arecaceae; genus Elaeis; species Elaeis oleifera. The sequence continues at coordinate 22,290 of KE507061.1, forward strand.
TGAAAGGAGCAATAAAAGTACATATCAACTGCTTCAATACAACAATCGGTAAGATTTTCATATAAGAAGCAAGTAATATATGAAAAAAAAAAAACAATAGAAGAGAATTCTCTGCCATTTGAGATATAACAAACTCAATCCTAGATGAAGTTAAAGTATTTCAACAGAACCGAAACGAATGCAGAACATTTCCTCCTCCAATTCCCCAATAACCCGCATGCCGCACGCAGGACTTGCCACGTGTTCCTGCATCTTGATCGACGGAAGGACTAAACCACATCCAAGAAACAAGAAGACACGCTATTCCATTCCCTAAAATCCGGAGCGAAATCCAAATCTGAAAGCACGACAGGCAAACTGGAATGGTTGGCGCAGATCATGAGGCTCGTGGGCCGCCGCATGACCCGGCGGACCTTGCCGGCTCCTGGTGCTTGAGGAGCTTCACGGTCCCCGTGCCCCGCTCCACCCACTGGTTTCCCTCCTCGTTGAACCGGTAGAGCTTCGCCTTTCTAACAGCACCAAACAAATAAAGAATCGAGAAAGATCGATCAGAACCCAAATTCCTCGGATCTTGAACAAAAACGCTTTGTCAGGTGGGAGATCGGCGGACTTACAGGTCGAGGAGGGCATCCTCCTCCTCCTCGCCGGTTGTAATCTCGAGGCCTTCTCTAGGCGGACGATGGGTGCGATCTGCGCGCCGCCGGCCGCCTCCTCGTCCCGGCGCTCAGGGTCGGCACTCGCCGTGGGGGGATCGTTAACTCAGAAAGAGAGTCGGAACGTGGGATTTATAGATAACGGGCCAGGAACAGCGTTGCCATGGTTTAACCGATGGTAGCGGAGAGGCAGTGAAGGAAAGGTTCCTACGCAGACTTAATTTGAAGCTTCGAGGTTGACGGATGACATGCGTTTAGGTAGGGATAGTAACGAAAGACATGGCATGCGCATATATATTTTTATAAGGCATGCAAGGAAGGTGGATATGATAGCGAATGAGAGATATTGGTGTATTAAATCAGTCTCAAGATATATGACATCATCATATGAGATCAAAGAGATATTAATTTCAAAACATCAAATTCCAATAGATCAATTTACCGATAAGCAGACAAAGAAATATTCAGATCGGATATTTATCGATCTAAATCACGATGCCTCCTATAATCGGGATGATTATTATGATTAGTCTCCATTTCATCCCGATCATCTATCGAAGTAAACTATTATATTGACGGACTTAATCATTCCGCGAACGCCCGCGGTGGTTTCTGCAACCAAGCCACAGATGGCCACGATCTCATATATGGTTGGTAGGTATAGTCAGGTGTGATCTCATGTCTAGCTCATATGCACAGCTGTACGCCAGCTCATTTACAGATGACTCTCTAACCACCTAACAAACTCCTCCAACAACCTAAAAACTTAGGAACGACTTCCTCAACCCCTCTATAAATAGAAAGCTAGGGATCCTCCATCAGGAAGTTCTACTCTCTGAAACTAAGAGAGACTCTGCTGGTAGAAAACTAGGCCAGAATCCTGGCTCCTACCTAGTTTTCCTTCAGTTCCATTCAATCTCTCTTACGCTTCCACTCTTTTCCACTCCTACTCTTAAGGCTCAAACTGACTTAAACATCAGAGAGTCAAGAACCGAAGGATTCCCATCCGATTTTTTGACTGATTTTGCAGATTGGAGTAATTCCTATCGGATCACAAGGATCATTCCAGCCCAGTCTCATTCAATTTGATCTATCCTACTCTAGATTTTGAGCCTTGCGGCAATAAATTGGCACTAAAAGAATGGCCCTATGATTTCTTTGTGGAAAAAATGATCAAGACATGGGTTCAGCATCTCTCTCCCTTCGCTTCAGAAAAGGGAGCACCTGAGGCACCATCACAGCAACTAATTACCGTTGATCCTCAACAATTCAGCTTCCTTGTTCAGCAAGTCCAAGTCCTGACAGCAGCTGCTCAACAGCTTCAAAAGAAGCAGGAGCAACAGTTGAAAGAAGCTCCTCCCCGAATGCTTTGTCTCAACACAGTCTTCAACCAGCCTATCAAGATGAACATTATATTGATGAGGTTGACAGTGAATTTGTCTCTAGTACTTTGAAAGTTCAAAAGGAGGTGATCTAAAGCACAAGATCCTGGATCTTGAAAGATGTCTGATGGAGATCCAGGTAGGAGGTCAATCTTAGAATAAAGATAGTTTCAATCTTCGATCTCCTCTCTCTCATGAGATCTTGAGTGAATCAGTTTCAAACTGGTTCAAGATGCCCGCCATCCAATCTTTTGATAGCTCTGCTGATCCAATGGATCATATCGATGGTTATAGGGCCCTCATGGCTTTACAAGGGGCTTCCGATGTCCTATTATGTATTGCTTTTCCTGCAACCCTCAAAAGGATAACGAGGGTGTGATTTTTCAAACTCCCATAAGAGTCCATTTCTTCTTTTGAGTAGCTTAGGAGATGGTTCATCACTTATTTTGATACTAACAGACCTCATTTGAGGCATATGAATAATATTTTCTCTATTCAACAATAGAAAAGAGAATATCTCTAAAAGTATGTGGCTCGTTTCAACATGACCATCCTGGAAGTAAAAAAATTTAATGAATCAATTGCCATATCTACTTTGAAAAGAGGACTCCAGAACAATCATCTGATCATTTCTTGAATAAGAACTTCTCAAACACCTATGATGAGATGCTTGATCGAATGCGTAAGTACGTCTAGACTGAGGAGGAGGAGGCTATCTTAAGGCAGGCAAGGAAGGATAAAAATGAGAAGAAACAGTCGAGAGAGAATAATGAAGTATAGCAGACTGGAAACTCAAATTGATTTCGAAAAATTTGAGGTCAAAAAGTCTACCTCAACGCTTCGATTCTTACGCCCCTCTGTCTGCCCCCCAAGCTCAGATTCTAATGGAAATTGAAGGAGAGAGGTATCTCCAAAGGTTTTGTCCTTTGAAAGCCCCTCCAAAGAAGAGAGATAAGTAAAAATATTGTCGTTTCCATTGAAACTATGGCCATGACACCAAGGAATGCAGACAGCTGCATGTGAGATGAGATAAAAGCCTTGGTGCACTGGAGTTATCTCAGTAAATATGTTAGATCGGTCAAAATCGTAGAATGTAGACCTCCAATAGAAAAAACTTCTGATGACCACAACCAATCAACTACTGGTGTTATCAATATGATATCTGGTGTCCTACCTGGCATTGATGACCCATTTCTCAAAAGGCAGAGAACTGAAGATGTTATTTATTTTTAAGAATGATGTAAAGGAGATCCAAACCCCTCATAATGATGCTATCGTCGTCTCTATGATGATAGCAAAGTATGATGTAAAAAGAGTTCTTATTGATAATGGAAGCTCTGCTGATGTATTGTTTCATGATGCTTTCTTAAAAATGAACCTGATCGGATAGCTCAGGCGGGTCGATACTCCTCTCATCGGGTTCTCAAAAAATTCAGTGGTGGTCGAGAGAGAAATTACTCTGCTAGTTACAGCAGAATGAGAACCAAGGCAGTCAATGGTGTAGCTCACTTTTCTGATGATCAGAGTTCCATCTATTTATAATGCTATTCTTGGCTGACCTAGTCTTAATGCTCTTAAAGCCATTGTCTCTATTTACCATCTATTGGTGTATTTCCCAACTAAAGAATAAATTGATGAAATGCATGGTGTTTAGACGGTGGCTCAATAGTATTTTATGATTTTTGCTAAAATAAATAATCGATGAAAATTGTACCAGTTGACATACCGGATGTATTGGATGAGCTTGGAAAAGTTTGAGGTAAACCAACAAAAAAGATTGAAGCCATTTCTTTGAGAGATGATCTGAAAAAAATATCCAGGTCAGTGTAAATCTCAAGTCTGGTTTAAGGGATAAAATGATCAAGTTTTTACGGACAAATGCTGATGTTTTACTTGGTCGGTCTCTGATATGCTCGACATCCCTATCGATGTGATTATTCATAAACTAAATGTGGATCCAAATTTTAAGCCGATTCAGCAAAAGAAAGAAGTTTATCTCAGAAAGGCAAAAATCTATCGATGAGGAAGTTAACAAGCTTTTAAAAGCAAAATTCATTAGGAAAGCTTATTACTTGAAATGGATAACCAATGTTGTTATGGTCAAGAAGGCCAATGGTAAATGAAGGATATGCATCGACTATAAAGATCTCAATAAAGCTTATCCGAAGGATAGTTTTCTCTGTCGAGAATTGATCAGCTTGTAGATATTACCTCTAGTCACAAGCTTCTCAATTTTATGGATGCTTTCTTAGACTATAATTAGATCAAAATAGCTCCGAAAGATGAAGAAAATACAGCTTTTATCACTAAAAGAGATTTATATTGTTACAAAATAATATCTTTTGGTCTTAAAAATGCAAGTGTTACATTCCAACTTCTCGTCAATAAAATTTTCAAGCAACAAATTGATCAAAATATGGAGGTCTCTATTGATAACATAATAGTAAAGAGCATCGAAGAGGACCGACATATTACCAACCTGAAGGAAGCATTTGGAGAACTTAGAAGGCACTAGATAAAGCTCAATCCTAACAAATGTGCCTTCAGGGTTGGCTCAGATAAATTCTTTGGCTTTCTTATTAATCAAAGAGAAATAGAAGTTAATCCTGAAAAAATTCAAATATTATTGGAAATGAAGTGCCCGACCACCATCAAAAAATCCAGCAACTCATTGGACGAGTAGCAGCCCTCAGTCGATTTATTTTCAAGTTAGCTGAAAGATATCTTCTATTTTTTAAAATATTAAAAAATATCAAAAATTTTAGCTAGACAAAAGAATGTCAGACTGTTTTTGAAGATCTTAAGAAATATCTTGGCTCTCCACCTCTTCTTTCTAAGCCGATCAAAGGAGAAGAACTATGCATATATATTTCTGTCTTATCCTGTGCAGTCAGCTCGGTTCTTATCCGAGAAGAAATGGGCATTCAAAAGCCTATCTACTATATCAATAAATTATTACGAGATATGGAGATCTGATATAAAAAGACTGGAAAGATGATATATGCTTTGATCATGGCAGCCCAGAGACTCAAGCCTTATTTTCAAGCTCATACCATTGCAGAATTGACAGACCAACCCTCAGATTGATATTATCAAGAGTTGATACTTCAAGTCGGATCGTCAAATGGGCTATTGAACTCAGTGAAATTGATATCTACTACCAACCTCGAACTACAGTTAAAGGCCAAGTACTAGCTGATTTTATTGCAGAGTATACTGTCCCAGATGATGGATCAATCCCGATAAATCCTAAAAGTGATGATTTATTATGGATTTTATATTTGGATGGAGCCTCGAATTCTCAAGAAAGTGGTGCAGATTTAATTCTGGCTAGTCCTGAAGGATTCATAACCGATCAGACCCTGAGGTTCAATTTTAACACTTTCAATAATGGTGCTAAATATAAAGCCCTAACGACAGGTCTCAAACTGGCAAAAGAGCTCGGAGTCAGAAATTAAAAGTTTTATAGACTCGCAACTTAGCGTCGGCCAAGTTTGAGATCAATTTGAAGCCAAAGATTCCACAATGGCTCGTTATCTACAGAATGTCAAAAATCTATCCAAAAATTTTGAAGAGTTTGAAGTGCTCCAAATTCCTAGGTCGAAAAATGTTTGGGCTGATGCTCTATTGCACCTCACCACTTCGAATTTTCTGAATTAAATCATAAGTTACTGATTGAATAGTTGGATAGGCCTAGCATTAAGGTATTCTCTGTATTTCAGATCGGTCATGAGCTAAGTTAGATTGATCCCCTCGTAGAATATATATCTAAAAAAATTCTACCCAATGATCCGATCAAGGCCAGAAGTGTTAAAAGACAAACCCCATGTTATGTTCTTCAAGAGGATTATTTATATAAAAGTCTTATTCTCTTCCTTTACTTTGGTGCCTCACACCATCTGAAGCTGACTACGCACTCTGTGGGTGTATGAAGAAATATGTGAAAATCATCTGGAGGGTAAGTCACTTATTTATAAAGTAATCTGATAAAGTTACTATTGGCCAATTATTCAAAAGGATGCAACTGATCTTGTCAATAAGTGCGACCAATGCCAGAGATATGCTAACATCCAACATCAACCTGTAGCTGAGCTTATTTCTATTACCACCCCTTGGCCCTTTGCAATTTGGAGGATGGATATTGTCACACCCCTCCCTAGATCGGGCAAGAATGTGACAACCGAATAGAGTTTTGGTAGCATCTTGTACTGTGATTCACAAAACACTATTAAACTCTGATCGTTTCCTACAACCTACCAAAGTTTTAACTGGAGATCCAACCTGCTACAATGTAAAGCAAATACCATACTTACACTAGCCAATAATCGACACAATCATAAAGTAGAGTCAAGTTCCACTCGTTTAACTTGGTTGAAAAGCAACACTAAGCTTCATTCAACATCCATACCTTTACATTAAGTTTGAGGTACATCTCATTACCACTTTCTTTAGTCTATACATACTCCACCTAAATATAACTCAATATAGAATACAATCTCAAAATGTAATCCCCCAAAATGAGCTCCCTGCACTCGCTAACATGCACAAGGATGAAAGACCCAAAATGAATACTCCTCCCTCTAACCGTCATGACCAACCTTTGCTAGAATGAGTGCTGAGGATGCAACTGCTATGCTAAGTTATAAAGCCTTAAACTTGTCAAAAGAAATAGAAATACATAATGAGACACTAATCCCAGTGAGTAAACAATCCATCGAACAATAGGAAAACATGAAGATTTGCTATAGTACTCCTGATACATATGTCATAAGCAATTAATAGGCTTTCAAAACTTTACTATCAAATAAGAGTAAAGCAGTGCAAGTAATATCAAAACAAAAATAACTTGACTACCGACAACTACACCATAGTGCACTCCTACCATGGGTAGTCGATATAGTGTGTCGGATAAAATTGAGCCCCACTGGACATATGAAAGTATAAGAAGGTGCCACGGACTACCGCCGACTACTCCACAGTGCACCCCTATCATGGACAGTCGATACGATGTGTTTGATACAACTAGGCCCCCACGGGCATAATGTTTCACAAGAAGTACCGCTGGTACTCAGGAATATCCAAAAGGGTTGATCACTCCTATAGGTGGCCTGCTGAAAATATATTCGATAAAAACTTGATAAGCTATTTCAACACGTTCCAAGCCATGATTTGCCATGCTGTTCAAACCATAACACTTATACATAACATACAAAAGCTGTATTCATAAGTTATCAAAAGAACATTCCTGTTTTCATACTTCATACAAGTGTATAAGCTGTAGAATAATAAAAATTAGCCTTCTTTTCAAGATAAGACCTTTTTATATCAAAATATAATGAAACATCAGTGTTAGATAAAATTTCACTCATCTTAGGACAGTTACTGTACCACTTTGGTGCTTGATTGATTTAAAGCCTCCTTTGGGCTCTCTTCCTCTCCTATAAAAGTAGATACACACTTATCAATTATAGTACTATATGATACATGAGGATGAAAATGCATACTTTATCTTATTTGCTTAGTTTCTAATCTTTTACTTTAGTTCTACACTGTTTACTTTATCTGGAGTTAGATGATCCTCAATATAACTTGAGAATTCCAGCAATTCAATCCATATCCCCTTCCATGACTCCTTTCATATTCAGCCAATTCTAACTTAAACCTTTTTTTTTGAAATAATTCAAATAAATTTCAAGAAACTAGTAGTAGCCTTTGCTTCCTAATTTTTAATTCAAAAATCTCATAATTTAAATCATCTAAACCTCATATCAGTTAGAAATCATTTAAGTTTTAGTGTAAACTCAATTTAGAAAATCAAAATCCTCACCTCAGATGACCAAATCTTTGCCGCTATTCACACAGATTTCTTCCTTTTCATCCAACAACAAATTTTTCTCTTTCGAACCAGTTTTCAATGAAACCTTCATTTCTAGCTGAATTTTCTTCAAATTCTATTTGAAAATTTCTCCATTCCCAGCCTCCCTTTCTTCTCCAACATTTTTGATTTAGCTAAGGGATAAAATCAGTAGTAAGAAGGATCAGTGACTAAGCTTTGGAATCAAAATAAACTAAGGTTTGGTTTGCTAGGTGTCAACCCCAGGGAAACCACTCAATTATGGATTTGTTGATGTGGTGCTAAGAAAATTTTCAATCCTTTATTTATGCAGTGAAGTTGCACAGTCATTTTTCCATAGATTTATTTAAATTAAAATATAAACATCCAAAATTCAATCTTATCTGACTATTTTTCGACCATCGAGCCGACTCCACTAAAATTCGAGTTGACTCAAACCCCTGTTTCAACCAAAGCATCAAATCAATTCCTCCATTTTTTCTCGATCATTCCTCGATTATTTTCTTCTTAATTAATTACTAAATCTAAACTTTATTACTACTAATTAACTAACATGTAAATACTCAAGTGTATCATGAATGACATGCTGTGCCACATACTAAGATGAATGCTAGTGTACATGTAAGTTCCTAACTATCATAATCTCAACTCGGGGTGTTACAGATATACTGGGGCCTTTCCCAGTAGTGGCAGGCCAAAGAAATTTTTGATGGTAGCCATTGATTATTTTACAAAATGGTTAGAGACAGAACCTTTAGTCCAAATCACAAAAAAAAAGATGCAAAATTTTGTATGGAGATCTATAATATGCTGGCTTAGTTTACCTTGGGTCATCATTACTGACAATGTTCGTGAAGTGAATTTCAGTGCAGGGGTAAACGATAATTTCGAAACTTTTTCAAAAATTATAATTTTACAGCAAAAATTATTAATTAATCTAATTAATTAACATGTATTAACCCTACACAAAGATCTAAATATGATATATATAGCATGTATTAAATTTAAATTTAAATTTCTACAGTAAATAGTTTACTGTTATGTGTTCTGAACACATTACCTTCGTGCGGATAGTCGATCGCCACAGTCTGATCATCATCGGGAAGGTCTGATCGTCACAATACAGCCACATAGTATGTCTGACCTCCGTGGATCATCCACACAAAGTTTTCGATCTGATCGGCTCCTCACGAATGCTAGTCCGTTGCAGAACCCTTTTGACGGCTGATGCTGATCGAACTCCTTCGATCGGTGTCTATCGATTCTTTGGATGCTCCAGATCGTCAGCAGAGATAGTAGAGAGGTTGATGAAGCTCTTCCTGAAGTTTGGTAGACTGACGACACTCGTAGATCACCTTCTCACTTCCCAAACCTAGGCAAAAACCCTAGGGTACTCTCAGAAAACCCTGCGCCCTTTCTGTTT
>KE507061.1:59974-96370 GCA_000441515.1 Elaeis oleifera
TATACAATTACAATAATAAGTTCAACCATCAACAAGTTGATGATTAGCTTTGGGACATAATTTTCAATAGAAAGATTCTAAGATTTATGTGAAAAAATTACATATGATTATGAATACTATGATCATTCTAATTGCATTCGAAGTTATCTGGATAGGATGAATCCTATAAAAATCAAAAATATTACTAAAAAGTGATACAATGAAAATCGTAGGTCGGATCGAAGAGACTCATCATAGAAGGCTATACAACCTTTGGGAGGTTCAGAAATCTGACCTTCCGAAGTTGGCACTATCATCTCATATTTGTCAGATATATCATATTTTCTCTAAGGATTATGAGGTTCTCCTCGACTACTCTTACCTATGGAACTGATTTTAGGATCCTCTCAAGTGGATTTCTATCTCAATAGCCAATAAAAGCTGAATCGATCTAATTTGTAGGTCATCTATGATCTCTTTCCCTCTCTACCTTTCTTGGACATATTTCTCGAAGGAAAATATAAAAGAGAAATGAAAAGAATTGAAAAAAAAAAGAAAGACTATTCTACGACTGAAAGAGAATAGATAAGAGAAGGCCGGTACCTAAAAGAGACAGGTGAAATCCTATCGGGAGATAAAGAATGAACTCCTTTTCTCCTTCTTCGATGAAGTTTCTCACTATTTTCAATGGCCGTTCAATGCAGAAAAGCCTCTGAAAATAATCCGACAGCACCTCCACACGATAACAATAAAATGAAAAATGACCGGAGGGCAAAAGCCTTTGTAGGTGAACCGACGACCTAGATTGATTGACCTTATTGCTGATTTGCGATATCTAGCACTAATCCGACAACTCAGTCAGACGACAGTTAGGCACACCCTTTTCAGATTTAGGCACGACAGACCGATCCGTGCCCAAGCTGATAAGCCAATCAGGTGTCGACAAATGGTGCACTCTTATTTGACATTTTCAAATTGCCTATCCAAGCAATGATGGTAAGAGATTTGACGGATCATTTCATGAAAGGTCAAGTCTCTTCATTTTCAATCAAGTAATTAATTTTGATATTCTCGAAGCACGACGCATTTGTTCCAGATGGCGACAACACCGGTCCAGAAAGCCCCAAGATAAGATATGAAAATAAGATCTCTTGATCGATAAAAAATCGAATCAAAAGATAAGTACGGAGATAAGATCTTCTGGCTGATGAAAATTAGACCAAAGCAAGTATGGAGATAAAATCTTCTTATCGATAAAAAATCAAATCAAAAGATAAGTACGAAGATAAGATCTCCTAACCGATGAAAACTGGATCAAAAAGCAAGTGTGGAGATAAGATCTCCAAACCAATGAAAACTAGGCCAAAAAGTAAGTGCGGAGATAAGATCTCCTGATCGGTAAACAATCGAGCCAAAAGATAAATACGGAGATAAAATCTCCTACCTGATGAAGGATCGAGTTAAATGGCGAATACAGAGATAATATCTCCTGATCGATAAAAATCAGATCAAAAGATAAATATAGAGATGAGATCTTCTGATCGGTAAAAAATCGAGCCAAAAGATAAGTACGGAGATAAGAACTGACCAATGAAAATTGAGCCAAAAAGCAAATGTGGAGATAAAATCTCTTGATCAGTAAAAAATCGAGCCAAAAAGCAAGTATGGAGATAAGATCTCCTAACCGGTGAAAATTGAGCCCAAAAGCAAGTGCGGAGATAAGATCTCCTGATCGATGAAAATTAGATCAAAAAATAAATACAGAGATAAGATCTCCTGATCGATAAAAAATCGAGCTAAAAGATAAAAATGAAGACTAAAAAGTAAGTACGAAGATAAGATCTCCTGGTCGGTAAAAAATCGAGTCAAAAGGTAAATACAGAGATAAGATCTCCTGGTCGGCAAAAAATCGAGTCAAAAGGTAAATATGGAGATAATGGTGAATATGAAGATAATATCTCCAAACCGATAAAAATCGGATCAAAAGATAAATATGGAGATGAAATCTCCTGGTTGGTAAAAAATTGAGTCGAAAGGTAAATACGAGATGAGATCTCCTGACCGATAAAAATTAGGCCAAAAAGCCAATGTGAAGATAAGATCTCCTCATCGGTAAAAATCGAGCTAAAAGGCAAGTATAGAGATAAAATCTCCTGATCCATGAAAATCAGACCAAAATTCAACAATGAAGATAAGATCTCTTGACTAATAAAAAATCAAACCAAAAGGACAAGTTCAGAGATAAGATCTCTTGATCGATAAAATTCGATTTCGATGGCGAGCATCTCCTAAACTGATGAAAATCCAACCTTATAAAGTTACTTTACTTTCTAGTCCGATCGAAAAATTATCACCTTGGATATAGAAAGTGGTGGACAAAGTATTAGTATACTAAACCAGCCCTAAGACATGTGGCATCATCATATGAGATCAAAGAGATATCAATCTTAAAGTGTCAAATTCCAACAGATCATTTATCGATAAGTATATTCAGATCGGTATTTTACCGACCTAAATAAAAGATACTCTAGATTCTATATCCGGGATGACGAGTCTCAGCTGACAAAGGAATATTCAGGTCGAATATTTACCGACCTAAATCACGATGTCTCCTATATCCGAGATGATTACTATGACTAGTCTCTATTTCACTCCGATCATCTACCGAAGTAAACTATTATATTGACAGACTTAATCGTTTTACGAACGCCTGCGGTGGTTTCTGCAATCAAGCCACAGCTAGCTATGATCTCATATATGGTTGGAAAGTATAGCCAGGTGTGATCTCATATCCAACTCATATGCATAGCTATATGCCAGTCCATTTACAAGTGGCTCTCAAACTGTCTAACAAACTCCTATAATGACCTAACAAACTCTGGAACGGCTTCCTCAACCCCTCTATAAATAGAGGATCAGGAATCCTCCATCGGTAAGTTCTGCTCTTTGAAACTAAGGGAGACTCTGTCGGTAGGAAATCAGATCAGAATCTTGGCTCCTACCTAGTCCTCCTCCAGCTCCATTCGATCTCTCTTGCTCTTCCACTCTTTCTACCCCTATTCTCAAAACTCGAACTGACTTAAGCATCGAAGGGTCAAGAACCTGAAGATCCCTATCCGATTTTTGACTGATTTTGTAGATTGAAAAATTTCTATCGGATCGCAAGGATCATTCCAGTCCAGTCTCATTCAATTCGATCCGTCCCACTTCAGATTTTTAGCCTTGTAGCAACAAGAGAGATTAGGCAAAACAAAAATCATATGGGATGGGCACTATAAAATATCATATAAGATATTTATAGTTTGTCATATTCTCTTAATACCAATCTTAAGGACTAAGTCTAAGTCAAAAAAAATTTCTAAGTTATTAGTTCCGTGATTAAGGTATTCCTTTTTTTTCATTTTCAACACATACTTTTAGCGATACATACTACTAATAAATTATTAGTCCCGTGATTAAGGTGTTTTTTAATTTTAACATATATTTTTTAGCGATACATACTATATGATCGTATGATATATACTAAATATATATAGTCAGATGATATATACTGTAAATTTTTTTGATACACATCGAGCAATGATCCAATACATACCTGTAGCTAAATTGATACATAGCTTACCAAATTTAGTATCGACTAGTATACAGTATATGACTAGTTGATATACATCTAGTAAAATATTCATCCGACATTTTTATACACATCTCTAAATAAAATGATATACAATTTTCAGAATATAGCACTCATAGTACACAGTATATTAGTAAATGATACACACTAGACGACTAACTAATATATACTGTAAGTTTTTTGATATACACCAAGCAATGATCCAATACACACCTTACAAATAAATTAATACATAGTTTATCGAACTTAGTATCTATCCGTACACAATATATAGTCAGTTAATACATATTTAGTAAAATATTCATCCGACGTTTCAATACCTACCTCTAAGTAAATAATACATGATTTTAGTAAATCTTTAAATATAAAAATCTTAAAAAAAAAGAGAGATTTGGAAGAAGAGAAAATAACTTGAGGAAGACCTCAAAGATAAGAGAGATGGCGTGTGGGGTTTGAAAGCAGAAAAAGAGAGTCGGAAGGAAGATCTTATAGATAAGAGAAATGGCTTGATGAGAAAGATAATAGATGGAGAGACTTGATGAGAAAAAAAAATATGGATGGTCACGAAAGATCTCTCTCGTGTATGTATTTATTTTATTTTTTTATTATTTAGTTATGGAATTAACGGATTCCATTAGTAGGAGAAATTCAATCTCTATTTGACTTCTAGATTTCTTTCTAAGATGCGAAAAAAAAAAATATGGCATGAAACTAAACCCGCCTCATATAATTTTGTTTGATGAGGCCCGCTGCTGAGATCGAACGTGCATGTGGGCTCAAGTACGGCCCAAAAACTGGCCATCACGTGTTATTCCTTGAATTTCCTTGTCCAGCAAAATGTCTTGAGACTCTGCAAAGCTAAACATTGTGAGTAAATCTCACATGGATTGAAGGTGAAAGGGGAAATCAGAATATACATGTGGTTTGGTGGAAGAATCTATATGCGGTTAGTTGCTACTTGTAACTCCTGGCACCTATCGATCATCCAGGAAATAACAACTCGCAACAATATCCTATAAAAATAATTACTTGGGATTCTTCTGCCATTTGTTCTTTGGTTGATCCCAAAAAATTTATAGAAAAATTTAAACAGCAGAATCAAAACTTAAGCCTAGATAAAAGTAATCTAGATGGATCACTCTACCAATACGTATTATCGAACTACCTCGTATTCCTCTGTCTCCATTAATTAATTGTGCAATATAATTTTCTCTTAAAATTTTTGTAAAATCTAAAATAGAAGGCGAAAAAAAGAAATGATGGGAAGGATATGCCACTTAGGAGGATTTAACCACCCACTTCCTCCAAAGGGATTTGGATTATCCACCAAACAATTAAAAAAAAAAACTAACATCATAACACTCCCATCAATCACCCTCCCTCACTCCATGGTTTAAAAAGTATAATTCTTTGTGCACCATAAGCGGTGCAAAAAATTCAACATAAAATACATCGTCTTATCCGATTGATCCATATAGTCACCGCTTTCCAACACATATTTAATATTTATAATTTATTTTTATTAAAATTTTGAATGACAAAATATTCATGTCCTTTACAAAAATTATAATGTCCTATATCTATATTATGACATCCTGCATCCAAAAAATCATATTTTTATCTACAAGATGTCATAATTATTTTTAAAGAACAGAGATATTTTCGTCATTCAAAATTTTTAAATGAAAAATAAAACTACAAGACATTCAATATACGTTGAAAAGTAGTTGGACAAAAATACCTCCTCTATATTATGATATCTTGGATCATATTATAACATCCTACATAAAATCATAATTTGATGCAAGATGTCATGATATGTACAAAATGTCATAATTTTTGAACCATATTATGACATCTTGCATATAGTAAATCATAAATATATCACAGGATGTCATAATTTTTCTAAAAACAAAATATATTCACTATACAAATTTTAACGTAAAATAAACTGCAGATATTAAATACATATTAAAAATAATGACTACATGGATCAACTATATAAAATGACACCCACATCAAATTTTCTACACCATCCAAGATGCACAAAAAATTTTTGATTTAAAAACATACTTATATATCAAACAAAACATGGACAAAAGATCAGAGATTAAAAAATGAAGCTTTCAAAAAATAGTAAGGCCCATAAAAATCACCCGTCTCACCGGCCCCATTGTTTCCATGCCAATTGATTTAATTCTCCTTGATGCTAACTTTTTTTTTTTGATTACTCCACATTTCACACGACATACTCTAGGTTGAATGTATAAAACGTTAGATTTTAATGCATTTCCAAGAACCAAATTCACATCAACTCCTCCAAGCATCCTTGCATGGGTGGATAAATACATCTTGTATTTCAATATCCAGCTCTTCCATCCTGATACACCCAAATGCCCAAAGCTTTAGCAACTTAACAAATTTAGTTGCCTTAATACCATCTTGCAAAAGCTTTAACCACTTCTAAAATTATAAAGATTTTCCCCATAAAATTTCTGTGCGCTTGTGCTTTGCCAAACAAAAATTGCATGAAAATCTGAACGTTTCCAGGAACCACCAGCAACAAATGGAAAAGAGCACCAAAACTCTTATTCTTGGGCAGGGGCACCATTTGATGTTGCATCCATTGGTTCAGTTTCAGCTGCGTCAGCTCCGCCTTTCTTCCCTGAAAAGTGGCAACAAACAGCGAAGACATAAGACGTTGGCAGTTGGCACCACTGTTCTTCTCCATGGTTCTTCATTAAACTGAAGTTCCAACCAGGGAGAACACTGAAGACAGGTGAGGCACAGAAATTCCCCGAGTTGGCAGAATAGGTTAAATATTCAACTTCTCTTGTTATCATGTCCCTATTGGGAAACCCACAAATCCATCTATTTGGATTCTGCATAACTTTTAAGTCAGTTGGCATAGAGCAATAAAGGCCGTGTACCATAACTGCTAAATTATCCCTGGAATTCCAAATCAACTGTTTGCGTAGTAATGCAGATAGAAACTTGTGAGGACCATGCATGATCAAAAGGATAAATATGCACTTGGGATACCTTTCTTCTTCTTTCCTCCACCTTCTTTTGGTCTTTGTTCCCAAAGCTAGCCATGCCTTAATTTCAGGATCATTATCAATGGTTTTTGTAGGCTGCAACTGTTGCAATGGATGGGAGGTAATCCTGTCTGACCCATTTGGCATTAGCAACACCGTGAACTTAATGTGAGCAACAAGATCTCCTGAAACACAGCAAGGCAACTGGTCAACCCACCGGATGGAGACAATCTGCAAGCAGGTAATGTTCTGCAGGTATTTGCAATATGCTATAGGGTTGACCCAGATAAAGATAGCAGCAGTTACAGGACACTCAGAGTAGCCAAAGTAAGGCTTGTTCATTATTCAGAAAATGCAATACATAAATTGGGAATTACTGCAACAAAAAAAATGGAAAACAATGAAAAATTTACATGCAGATGCAATATTTCTTGAACAAACAGTTTCTTACCAGGTTTCTCGTGCAAAACAGGGTATGGTTGCAAAAGCTCATGATGTACACATTCTACTAGACCAAGCCGAGCTCGTTTCTCTTCCAAAGCCCTGCTACCCCAAACAAAAAGAAGGAAAGAAAAGAAAAGAATTATGATAAATGGAAACCAAGATTAACATAATGAATGGATGAAGTAATGTACCTTGCAGTAAATGGCATGATTGGAAATTTCTGGTTTATTTCACTAAAGATGAATCTTGATGACTTCATTTTCAGGTGATAGTTTTTGTCCACAGCTCTCTTATAAATAGTAGTTTGCTTCTCGTCCAAGAGTTTAGGCTGCAAAGTGAGGGCTTTATCAGCTGCATCCACTATATGGATAATAACCATAGGATGGTACAAAAACAAGGGAGAATTACTGTCGAATTCAATTAGAGATTTGGAACTTCTTAAGTTGGAAGAACTTCTTACCTTGCCTTCACCTGTGCTGGTGACTATATCAACTGCATATACTTCATTTTCCTCAAATTCTGCTTCATCAACTCTAGCCTCAGGGTTGCTTACACTAAGAACGACTTTGTTTCCATCGATCACAAACTGTTTGAGCTGATGACTAAGAACTCCTTCAACAATTTTGCAATCATAGGCAGCAGCTACCTTTTGAATTGCTTCTGTGACATCCTTATTCTGTCACAAGAATAAGCATAGAAGAAATTGAAATTAGCAGAGTGGAAGAATTGCATGAGAACAAGAAGATCTGCAAGAAAGTGGAGAAAAAGCTTTTAAGATCTGTTTAAGATAATTGCTCATTATCATAGAAAATTGGACAAACCACATCAAAACAAAAATATATATAGAAAAAAGAAAATCACAAGTCCTGATATGCTATTTTACGCAGTGTTTGGTTGTAGTCATAAAAGGATAGAAGAGGTTGGAAGGATGGATGGCCTATGTCCACTATTCGACTCAAAAAGTTTTAGAAAGGATAGATGAAAAAGGAGGGATTGTCCATCCATCCTGGCCCACCAATTTGCATTCTCCCGGATTGAGAAGATGCAAAGAATGATGGATAAAGCAAGCGAGGGATGGATTTCTACATTAATAATTTTATCCTTAATTCATTTTTTGAAAAACCTTAACACTTCTCCTATTTTCTATTTATATTCACTATTTTTAGTTAACTATTTATATAAAATCAGTTAATTATTTAAATTAATTATAAATAATTAATTTATAAAACCATTTATTAATTGATTAAATTAAAATTAAATCTTTATATTTTTTATATAATTATAAATTATAAAGATTATAAATTTGTATGTTGTCCTACTTTTTTATTATCAATAAATATTATAAATTGATAATAATAATATTTTTTTATCAAAGAATAGTTTAATAAAAATGCCATACAAATATTATTCATCCTTCTTTTTATTCCTCCTATACCAAATAGAGAAGGAATCACTCCCATCCATCCTTTTATATTTCACCAAACATGAGAAAATAGATGAAAAATCCATCTATCCTCTCACTCATCCATCCTTTGTACCAATAGAGGGTCAATACTCTATTCAAGTGCCCAATTGGACAATCAGCATTGAGTTTATAAAAAACAAACAAACAAAGAAGAAAAGACAAAAACCTTTTAGAAATAGGGTAGTAAACTGTACATGAGACCAGAAAAAGTAAGTTGACAAAATTTTAGAGATATCCCCCCCTTCCCCGCCAAAAAAGAAAAAAAAGACCCTGAAGAAAAAAAGAATCTTGACTAAGTTGCTGAGGCACATACTTTTGTGCAAATTATAACAAACAATCTCTATGGCTGTACTTGTTATGGTTTGGTAGAATCTTATTCAGCAGAAATCGCGGTCGAAAATTACAAACTCATAGGATCTAAAATAGATTTAGAAATAGGATGCAATCTACAAATCATAAAAATTAATGCCAAACACATAAACTATATCAGGAGTTACGTTGAACAATTGTAATCAAGTTGTATTATATTAAATGTTGGCTACAGAATGATATTTAGATTTCAAAGACATGGAAAAGCAAATTCTGTTCCATATATGCGAGTAGCCAATGATGATGTAGGCATCCACAAAATGAGGATACCAACGAAAAAATGGTCTGTCTTGATAAAGTTGCCTAATTTTGTAGAATCAGCTTGAAATCACAATCAATCCATCAATCAAGCCTCATTTACAAACATGAATAATAGCTAGAAAAGATATCATGCAACCTGAGGATTGAAGTACTGGCACCAGTACCTTACAGATATGTTATGAACATAGCAACAATATACATTTCATGGCAATCAAGGTTAAAATTACAAAGAACTGACAGGGTCTATATAGATTTAGAAATAGGATGCAATCTACAAATCTTGCCAAATATAAAACTATCTATCAGGAGTTAGAATGAACAACTGAGATTGAATTGGGTTGTATTAAATGTTGGCTACAGAATGATGCTTGGAATTTCAAAAACAAAAGGAAAGCAAATTCTTGTCCATGTATACAAGTAGCCAATGATGGTGTAGGCAACCACGAAAAGAGGAAACCAACTAGTAAATGGTTCATCTTGATAAAGTTGCCTAAACTTTCAGAAACAGCATGAAATCACAATAAATCTATTGCTATTAAGCCTCATTTGCCATAGACAATAGCTAGAAAAAAATAGTGTGGAACCCAAGGATTGAAGTACCGGAACCAGTATCAATACCAGCACCTCATGGAAATGGTAAGATACACACTGACAGAATACATTTCATGGTGCCAGCATAACAAAATAAGTGAAGTACCATGTGTTTGTGCAGTATTATTATGGAAGCAAATTGGTGCCAGTGCCTCAGGTAGAATCTGTGGTACTTAAATCCTTGATGGAACTAAAGATCCATAGGCATATGCTTCTATACTCAGTTGAACCTTGTGCATCTTAATGTTCTAAAAAAATATCATTCTAAATAACCAACCTTCCGTAAGAAAATATTTAAATCTTTGTTCTAAACGGAATTAGTGCTTCAAGCCTAGAAACAAGAAACCATGTGGAATAGTTGAACTTTGGCAGCAAGAAAGGAAAAGAGGAAAAATAGGCCGACGAAAGTTAAAAGATGCACAACATTACCAAACTGCCAATTCACTAATGCTAATTGTCATGCACCACTCATAGGATATTGCATGGGTATAGTGGTCATGTAAATTATGGAATTAAACAAAACAGGTGTTGCATGGCAAATGATGACCATTCCACGTGAAGTCCACAAAAACAAAACTAACAAACATCCCATCAAGGTTTAAATCCCATAGTACGGAGGTGTCTCAGTATCTCCATGGAACGGGATGCCCCGCTATCTCATCCCGTCCCGACAACCGTCCGACCATGCATCCCGATAGATATCCTCTTTTCTCTCTTCTTCTTTATGTCTTCCATTTTTTTCTTTCTTCCTTCTTTTTTTCTTTTCTTCTATTTTCCTTTCTTTTCTTTTCTTTTCTTTTTGTTTCATTTTCTTATCCCTTTCTTTTTTTTCCTTTTCTTATTCTTTCTCTTTCCTTTCTTCCTTCTTTCCTTTCTTTTCTTCTTCTTTTCTTTACTTTTTCCTTTCTTCATCTTCCTTTTTTCTTTCTTCTTCTCTCCCTGCATGAATGGGTTTCGGAGTCCCGAACCCATCCCGATCCCATTTCTCACAAGAACGTGACGGGATGGTCGGGATGCCCCCATCTCGCTGGGACATAAAACCTTGCACCCCATGCTTTAGCAAATTACACCAATTGCTTCTAGAAGATAAAATTATAGTAGTAACAAAATATGGAGTGCTTGGTCTAACATAAATAATTAAAATAGAGGCTCGAGATCTCAACTAAAATTTTCATAATGCTAAAATCACAAACAAACAAAATGTAAGGTTCAAGCACATTAATCAACATTATTAGTACTAAAATATTCATAAGCCATAAACACAAACAAACAAAATGTGACATTCAAGCACATTCATCAAGATTACTAGCAAACCATGATCTCTCACTACCATAAGTATTGAATAAAAGAAAGAAAACATGTGCTTCCAATTGAATAAGTCTAGCTCAGTTTCTTGTGCCAAAACACCTGAAACATAGGTTGGATTTTACAGTGTTATCACCTTGACTGTGGTTGTAAACATTGTTGGAGGTATACAATTTAAGCATTAAAGGAAAGGAGAATGTGTCATGTAACATTCAGACCATTGTGACTCTAGGATATCTATGGAATGATTGGACAATCAGAACCATATCATGAAATGTCAAGAAATTTTACTTCCTCCAATGACGAAAAATCAGAAGCCAGGAAGCAAAATGCATAAAACTCATATTTCATATCATAAGCCAAATAATACACGTTGCAACCCTTGACAGAGGATAGTCACCTTCACTAGAAAGCAGTTCGCAAATGGTTTGTATTTAGTAATAACCAATAAAAGATAAGCACATGAAAGAAAAGCCTAGAAAATAACTATGTTAAAATGGTGACCAATAGAGTAACTATCACACATTTAATATGCATGTCACAACATCAACAAATCATAGATCATCATCCAGAGATACTTGATTCACTCAATGAAACACTATAGGGGGAAATCTATGAAGCAAGCTACAGTTGGATGCTTGATAAAACAAGCTCCTTGCAACGTACACTGACAAGTACTGGTGATTTTTTCTTTTTCTGTTTTTATGTTGTCAAGAAACTTTGTTTTCGAACTACCCTAAAAAGTTACAAAAAGCAACAAAAAGAAGCTTGAATCTCATTAAGAGAAGCAAAAAAAGGTTAACAGCAACCATTCCTTAAGAAACTAATGGAATAAAATCTATAGCCAAAAAAGAAGGAAAAATAAACTTGTGGCACAAAACATCCAGCCAAATCAAATTCTAATAAAAACTTAGAGTATTCACTCACATTGCAGTTTAGGTGCAAGAATGTTTTACAAATACAAAACATTCCGAGATCAAAAGTTTTGAATCATTGAATGGAAAAGGTATATTAAAAAGTCAAAGCAAAATTCAGAAATATTCACATTAAAATTAAAATAAGGATAAAAGGAATGCCCTATCAGAGTAACTATGACAAAAGCATCCTTGGATGTAACTCCATAGCTTTCAAAAAATTATTCCTCATTTAGGGACTAATTTCAATGAAAGGACAAGGGGGGACATGATAATCAAAACATTTTAAGCTAGCCGATATTTTAGCAAAAAGAAAATATTTGTCAGCAACCAAAACCAGTGTTCTGAAAATCCAGAATGGGTGGCCAGTGAAAATAATTTGACAAGCACCATCTGGCAGGGAGATATAAATTGATATTAAATCTATACAAATCAAGTCATATATACCATTGACTGCACCAAAATTACCTCCAAGGTGAGATTCTTTTGGAGTGGAGGAATGAGGCATCCACAAATTTGAAAATCTAATATGAGCACAACCTTGATGCACATCAACTGCTAAAAGTCATCAACTCTACTATAACCTAACGAGATCCTTGTGCATGCAGGTTAAGCTTTGTTCCATTAATCAAGGACAACCTCCTCTCTAAAATACCTAGCAAGAATGGTTTAAGGTGGCATAACAAAGAAGCATATCCTAATAACTCATAAAATAAATCAGCAGGCTATCATATAGCACTCTGATGGGAGAATGAATTTTCTATTTACATTTGTTACTTAACAACTGCCTCAATATTCAAGAGTGATGATCACAATGCATGCAAAAAAATGAAAAGCGGAGTATGGTTACAAATGTTAAGTATATGACCAAAAAGGAGAGGACCCATGATTGTCTTAAGTTTTGCCTTCTCATTAACCAGCAATCAAAGCATCACATTCATTTATGTGCATCCCAATGCTGGTGTCCACCATAAAATGCCATTACATATTGAGATCTGTGTAATTGCACAATATCTAAGTTATCTAAAGCAGGATTTGGTGCATGAAAGATACAAGTGCAAGTCCAGAGAAGCAGGCATTTCTTTTCTTTTCTTTTTAAGAAAACAATGGAAGTGTTTAGGAAGCAGCTGCAAAAGCAGGTTGTTGGAGAGAAGGCGGCACAGAACCTAGGTAGAAGTTTCCTACAACTAAGTACACAGCTATCCACCCATGACACATGTTACACAAATTTATATCTATAAGAAACAGAGAGTATATTAAATATCCTGTGCCTTACAATGTGGCTACAAAATCCAGTTTTTCCAACTTCATATGTATTAGAAAAATGGAAAAAACATTCCAATTCCTATAAAAGAAAGGATACCTTTTTCCCAGGCCTCACAAGCCTCAATGCTACTTCCGCTGCAGTGTTAGCAGCTGCAATTACATCTGCAGCCCTTCCCGTCACCGGCCCTTCCTGGAGGACATGAGTGTGCGCCACTACTGCAATAAACCCATCTATGTGGCATCCCATATCACTGCAACACAAAGAACAACACAAGTAGAGATGACTCGATATACTTCTACTAAGTTGCTCAAATAAGTACCAACTATCATGACTAATTCATACATTTTAACAATGTCATTCTCCTCCAAAACCGTCTCATCTCCTGCCAGAGGCGAGAAATGGCACACGATGTTATTCACAGAGATGCACGTTGGGAATGCCAAACCCCTTTCTATCTTCTTCTTCACATTTTTGTATATGTTTCCCGCTTGCCTAATGCCACCATCAAGATCCCAACCTTCTTATAAATTTATCAACAGTACTATGTATACAACAAAATGAGATTAAATAAATATGTAAAAAAAATAACTCATAGATAGTAGAGAATTACTCTCTGATAAACGCATCGCCTTTCTCACAAATATCTACGATCTTCGCCTTGGGCTTGCACTCAGACACAGCCAGCTGGAGAGCCTCTGTTTTCACACCAAAAAACGTCATCTTTTAGAACTTTAGATGATAAAGACCCCAATAATCATCCAAAAATCACAAAAAAAAAGGAAGAGAAAACTAGGGTATCGATCACGAATCGAACAGGAAGCAAAGAGAGGACGAGATGAGATCATTACTGTTGACGATATCGGCCGCGCTCTTGTACTTGGTGACGACGTCGGGCGAAGTGAGATCGAGCTCCTCCTCCTTCGCTTCGTCGTCCGACATCTCTCTAAACCCTAACCCAATAATTGTTCAAAAATCGACAAAAAATCCTGATACAGAAGAGAATCAGCGTGCTATGAAGAACAGATCTTTACCGGAGAAATCGAATGAACCAAACTTTTCCGAAATTAGGGTTCTTTGGTGAGAAAGACGAGACAACGGCTTCGTCAAGGCCTGCGGTTACGTGAAAGGACTACCAGGGATGAGAGGTGAGATTTTGGCGTTACGACACCTGGCCAGGGAGGTGGCGCCGTAAGCGATGAAGAGCGGCCTTAGGGCATCGGCTTGGCCTACAGTTCATCGCAATTTATATGTCTGAGCACGTGCAATACACGTGCTACATAAGACAAATAAACTCCATACTCTGGCCTATCCTTTTCTTTTTTATTTTCTTTGGCATTGAATACGTTTCTTTCCATAAAGAAATTACACAAAATAGGATAGGTTTGCCGAGAAGGAATTTGTTTGTTGATGTTTGAGACCGAACTTCAGATTCCCCATTTTCCTGATTGACAAATTTATTAGTTAAATGGTGAGCAGGCACTACAGCTTTGCCATGGAGAGGTGAGTGAGCGATGATGATTAATTATGATTGTTCTCCTAGATGATTAGCTGATCAAAGTACACCTTCACTGAGAAATTGGTATTGAAATATCATAATCTTAGACAAGATTTAGAAATTAACTAGTGCAACTAAATTTGTTATAATAGTAACTAAATTAATTAAATATCATAATTAGAATGTTTAAAAAATCATAAAATAAAAATGTTTGTTGCTGTGCTAAAAGGAGATAAAATTTTCTGCGGTGCTTAAAAAGTACTACAGAATGTTGTGCATGATTAGATGCCGTTCATCATAAAATGGACGACTATCCGAACTAACCAAACTATCTAAATATCCCTAGAGTTTATATTTTTTTATTTTAATTTTTAATATGTATGTATAACATCCGTAGTCGTCATGGATGTTGTCCAATCATGTACAGTATCTTACTATATTTTTTGAATATCGTTGGGCATCTACCCCTCTTAAGAAATTTGAAAACTTCTAACTTCATGAATTATAATAGTCATAAGTAACAAAAAAATACTAATGATTTGATGGACACCTTCTTGGATCAAAAGGAATAATAAGAAGACTAAAGAGCTAATAAATAAGTATAACAAACGATAAAATTATG
Organism: Elaeis oleifera; assembly: GCA_000441515.1. NCBI lineage: Eukaryota > Viridiplantae > Streptophyta > Magnoliopsida > Arecales > Arecaceae > Elaeis > Elaeis oleifera. The sequence goes on from KE507061.1 coordinate 75,356, forward strand.
TTAGGATATCATGAGAAGCCTAGTTGATTAATATCTTATTGATATTCCATCCTCATAATATGATCTATCGGTGAAGGAAAAGCTGGAGATCGTATGTTAGATCATCACTGTCAAGTTCACTGGTTCGATGTTGGTGTTGATAATTAGCTGAGTGGTAGGGAGAATGGACGAGTGATCCATAGCAAATAGTCGTTGGCAAATGATATAGTTGAGATCCAAGGAAGTGGTACGACGAAAGATGATTAGGGGTGCAAATTGATCGGATCGGATCAGATCATAAGTGATCTTGATTCGATCTGATTTTTGATCGAATCTAATTATTGGATCCAAATCCAACCTAACAGAAGATCGGATCGGATCGGATTAGATCTATGATCAAATTTTTGATCCAACAGATCATTCGGATCGGATCCATATATAATCTAACCTCGATCTATGAAATACGGATTCAGTTCGGATCTAAATCTGGACCAATTCAGATCTGAGTTATAAATAACAAAATTAATAAGTAGAAGATCTAGAAATAATTTATTGTACTACAAATTTTGATATTGATATATGAGTTATTAGAACCTCTATGTCCCATACTCTTCACTAAGAATCCAAAAAGTCTAATCACATTTTTCTTACTATTGCTTCTGAATTGATTAATCTAAATTCAAAATATTTTAACAAATTTTAAAAGATAAAGATCTAAAAATCAATAAAATATTTTTTCAAGAATAACAAATATTAAAGCAGACTCGATCAAAATTAACATTCATATAATATAGGAACAAAGAAAGATAAGAGATGGATCAGATCGGATCGGATCATTTATTTCGAGATTCAAATCAACTCAAAAATCTCTACAGATCTGGTCAAATCGGATCGGATCAAAATTCAGTAAATTCAGATCCGATCTGAAAAATGAAATGGATCCAATTTAAATTCGATCCGGATCCACAGATCCTTTAAAATGATTTGGATCGAATCTATGTGAGTCTGATCTGATCAGATCGTGGGTCAATCCGATCCATTTGCAGTCTTAGATGATCTGCTCTAGGTGGTCTATTTAATATTTATAGCTGAAAGAAGTGCCAAGTAGCACTTTTCTGGACCTCTACGCACATGATGGCAACGATGGCACAGATGCCTGAATTCGTTGGCATTGCCTGCGTTACAGGCTAGGCATGCTGTGCTGGGCCAGCCTGGTGCAACTAGAAACACGAGAAAGCTTGGTTGAGCTAAGGCTAAATTCATATACTGCCCTCCCAAAGTAGCATCGGAACTTGGCTTTTGATATACTTCAGAGTGAAGCTTTTCTCAGAAAGTTTTCCTTTATGTTTCGCATAGGCTACAAGGCACTGAGGCAAAGAGAATTTATGCTGGCGTATCAATCTCTATCTACACTTATGTAGCCCAATCTAGCTCACTTAGTTTCCTATTTTAACTTGTTCATTGTTCTACCATTTTATGACTGCTTTTATATATTCAAATTACTTCTTTGCTGTTTCAAGGAAACAAGAAAAGAACCACCTTTTGCGCAAAAAAAAGGGAAATGAATCACCTGGTTGGGCTTCTATATATGCAGCTGAGAATCATGCTTTGGAAAACATCAACGGTGAGTTGGTGGATATCGGCAAGTCACATTAAACTTCATATGCCTTTTGCGGATTTCGAAGTTGATGAAGACCTCATTTTCGGTGGAGAAGTTGACAGAAGACCGGAAAACTAGAGCTACTAATTGAATAACCTGGACATCAACCAGAGCAAAGCCTAAACTCATCTTTTTGATATACAAATATGATCCAACCATCAATTTCATTCATATCCGATCTTCATAAACAGATTTAAATTTAAGTTAAATAGATTTGATTCATAAACAGATCGATCCATTTAATTCATTTAATATTTAGATCAGATTTGAATTTCAGATGTTAGACTTATTTAACCTATTTAATCTATTTAATATTCAAATCGGATTGAGTCAGATAACATGTTTAACCTATTTAACATATTTAATCTGTTTAAAATATGCTTAACTTATTTCTGATCTATTTAACCTAATTCTGTTTAACTTGTTGAAAACCCGCTTAATCTGTTTCTGACCTATTTAACCCAACCTATTTAGTCCATTTAATCTGTTTAACTCATTTAACCTAATTTGATCTGTTTAATAAATAAATTAAATAAATTAGATCGGATTACTTGTTTAAGATCTAAATTTTTGATCTGTTTAATAAAATAATTTAACATTACTTTTGGAACAACTTAAAATGCTCGACAGTAACATCAGCGTTATCAGTTCAAAGTTTAGGGACACCGATTCATTATTGTGCCCTCATCTAAATCATCTAGTCAACCATTTCGAGCATGTATCCATACATGGGTCAACCATTTGACCTCTTAAGTCCCGAAGTAATTCTTTGTGCATCGTATACGGTGCAATAAAATTGACATGGCATACACTATAGCAGCCGATTGATCTATAATTAATAATGGAGCAAACATTTAATTATATGCAGTTTTTTCTTCTTAAATTTTTCTGACAAAATATCATTTTCTTCGTAGAAGAAAAATAAATAATATTATTACTTCCTGATATCTTGTATGGCTTCCTGTGAATATATATAACATCTTGAATAATATATATGACTTCCTATATTTTTATATGATATTCTCAGCACATAATGTCTTGTATGATTTCTTATAAATATATATAACATCCTTAATAATATATACTTCCTATAAATATATATAACATCCTGAATCATATATTCACAAAAAATTCTATATATTATTCAAGATGGCATATATCTGAACAATATATACAACTTCCTATAAATATATATAACATCCTAAACCATATATTCACAGAAAATTCTATATATTATTCAGGATGTCATATATATGACATCCTGAACAATATATATAACTTCCTATCAGGGGCGGCTGAAGGGCAAGGCCACTGAAGCCCTTGCCTTAGGCCCCCGTCCACAGGCCCCCCGCTACCTCCCCCTCCCGGCCTCCACCCCGACAAGGTCTCCCTCTGCGGCTCCACTCTCAGGCCCCCTGCTCAGCTCCCGAGAAGACGAACGGCATGAGGCCTCCGCTCTGGAAGGTCACGCTCGGCCGCCCCCAGCCTCCAACCCCCGAGCGGCCCCAACGCCCTGTTCAACTCGCGAGAAGATGAACGGCGACAGCACCACGGCAAGAAAAAATAGCTGAGCACGGTCAGTCGCTCATCGGAGGCTCTGAGTGGTCATCGACGGTCGATCGACCGATCACCGATGGAGTGGAAGATGAAGGTCCGCCGTTTTTTTTTTTTCATTTCCTAAGAACAAGTGACAGACTGTGATTACTGTGTACGGCCTTATTAATTAAACAATTATATTTTAATACTTAGCTTTAGGTCTCCAGATGTGTTGAGCCGCTCCTGCTTCCTATGAATATATATAACATCATGAACCATATAATCACAGAAAATTCTATATATTGTTCAAAATATTATATATATTCATAAAAATCATATAAGACATAAGAAACCATGTATATTATTCAGAATATCATATAAAGACACAAAATTATATAAATTATTCAGGATGTCATATATATTCACAAAAATCATACAAAACATCAAAAATAATAATACTATTATTTTATTCTATAAAAAAATTAATAAAAAAATTACACAATATTAAATATCTGTCATATTATTAATTACGTTACACACTTCAATATGATCGAACGATGCACTCCATATCAATTTTGCTGCACCACACATAGTGCACAAAAAATTTCTCATAAGTCCCGAGCAACCTCAAAACTTTGATCACGCCTCATCCACCGAAGACAAGCGAACGTTGATGGTTGTGTACCACTTTCTGTATTTTCCTCTAAATATACACAGTTCTAAACGCTGCATCAGATAAACCACCTCAACAGCTAAATTTCATCATACTCAAACCAAGTCTTTTGTTTCAAAGTTGAATGATCTCTTTAAGGCTTGACTTTACTGCAAATTTCTCACAGGAAACCAGGTGCTTCAAAGCTTTAATTGAAAGAACATAAATAACATACAAAATCAATCTATCCAATACGCACTGAGAAATGAAAGCAACAACACAGCAAAAGAATACAGCCGATGGTGCCCCTGACGGAGGATTCAAAGAAAACTATTGAATATATCAAGCAAACCTATACACATTGCATGCAGCCATTCTTCACACCAAATCTAACCACACTATTTCTAATCATGTGAAATTTAGCCTCCATACAGAATACTCAACTCAGCCTAAACAGCAGCAAAATATCGCCTGCTACCAAAAGAATAGTAAGGGCAACTGGTGTAAGCTACATTATGACAACTAGTGGCTACTGCTGCTTCAACCCACTGCACCACCAGTGGAGGAAAAGAATGTCTCGAATCTTCTCCAATTGGCATCAACCTCTGAAGACCATCAGTAGCTTCCCACTGGGGGCATGCCAAATGGAGGCATTGGAGGCATGCCCATCCCACCCACTGGTGGTTGTGGGGCTGAAAAAGGTCCTCCCATGCCTGGCATCGTTGGAGCCGGCAATGCAAGTGGCAGCAACTGTGCATACATATTCTGCAAGTAACACACCCATTGTCAAACAAGCAAGACAAAAAAAAAATGCCAAGAACAAAATTGCATTTACGAAGAGATTGCAAGGACCTGCTGTGCAACCAAATCCTTATCTTCCTTCTCTTTAGATTTGACTTCATTTTGTGCTTCAATTTTGTCTTTTATTAGTTGATCTACTTTGCCACTGTACTCACGAATATACTGCACAGATACCAGATGTTTGCCGTAGTGATGGATTAACATTATAAAAGACATATGAAGGTTAACTACAGTAACACAACCACTGCAATAAAAGATCACCTGCAAGAGGTATGGGAAAGCAAAGTCGATCATGTTGTTCATCCAGGCAAGCTCAAGAACGACATCAGCCCGAATCAAGTCATAACATATGAAGAGACATGAAGCAAAGCATTCCTTCTTTCCCTGCAACACAAAACAGGACCTCAGATACATTTTCTAATTTACAGCATAACATGCTAGAGAAAAGGCAATTGTTGAGCTATCACTTGTTAAAAAATGAAATAAAGAAATGAATGATAACATGTGTTTTTAATAATTGATGATCAGGATTCTTCTTTTAAGAAGGGAAAACGCAAGCTATCACTTGATAAACAATGAAAGTAAAAGAAATGAATGATAGCATGTGTTTCTTAATAAATGATGATCAGGATTCTTCTTTTAAGGAGAGAAAAAGCTTCTAAAATCATTCAAAGTTAAAAATATCTAATTATTGCTCATCTCACTACCGCGCACCATATGCCTCTTGAGTGAAGAGAATACAAATCATTCAACTATTGAGAAGGGTATATTAGATTGAGAATCAAGAACCACCATATGGCTACAAAGATAAAGAATTTCCTCACTTTCACTAAAATTTATATAAAATGCAATTATTATACCATCATAAGATGAAGTTACTAGTAAATGTAACAATAAATCGTAAGTTGCTTTGCATAATTATATCATCTAAAAATCTATCAAAACTATATTTTTTTATTAAAAAACCAAAATTATATTCAAGATATGCAGATATATAGTATCTCAAGTATTCTAAGTATCTCAAGTATTCTACCAAGGTTTTAAATCTCATGGGACGAAGGTATCCCGATTTCTCCATGGAATGGGACGCCTCGTGGTCCCACCCTATACCGGCAATGGCCCTACTCATCCATCCATCTAGATATCCTCCGTTTCTCTCCCCTTCTTGCGTTTCTCTCCCCTTCTTCTTTCCTTTCCTTATTTCTTTTTTTTCTTTTCTACATTATTTCATTCTCTTTCTTCCTTCTACCTTTCTTTCCTTTCTTTGTTCTTTCTTTGCTTCTCCCTTCCTTTCCTTTTATTTTCATTTTTCTCCTTTCCTTCCATTTTTTGCCTTTTCTTCATCTTTCCTTCTTTTCTCTTTCTTCTTCTCTCCCCTCGTGGATGGGTTTCAAAGTCCCAAACCTATCACAGTCCTATTTTCTCACAGGAATAGGACAGTGCAACCGAGATGCCCCCCCCATTCTCACCGAGATGTAAAACCTTGCTTCTCACAATATACTTAATTATTGAAAGGCTTTATCAACTATTACAAGAAAAAACTCTCCCAAATATTCAAAAAATTCCATTGCTTTTGTTAGTTACAAGTCCAATACAATCTCAATAATCACTTCTAATACAAATGCTATCATACTCATATGTACAACTCACCATATGCTTTAATCTACCATGCTCATATATTGAGACCAAGACTCGTCGTCTCAATCCAAACCCCATACCTATAAAATCGTATGGCAGTGTCGATATGCGGCTCGATACGGTACAGTAGGATTGATACAGGATGATATGATGTACCGATACGGTATGGTACGTCCCATACTGAATGGTATGGGTGGTACGGCAAATCATGATTGAGACATTTGTATTCTTTGGCCACAATGCTATCTTGCGTTATCCTTGCATATCTAAATAGGCATGGCTTCCCATGTTTGTGCCAAGAAAATGCATAGAAATAATCATAGTTAGTTTTCAAAGGATCATGGTGACACCACACATCACTTCCATCAGCAGCCAGAAAAAGTTCAGCTACATATTTCTAAAATGGTAAACCATATATGACCAGCCAATATACAAAATATTTGGAAAATATTAAAATCCCTGAGGCATAGCTAACATAAAGCAGTTGAATACATTATCTTCCCAAGTATAACAAGCAAGCAAAGCATGAGATTTTAATGTTCTGTAAGGTGTTATAAAGCAAGAGAAAGAATAGCATTTCAGTCAATCAAGGAAAATCCTAAAAGAATTCATATAATGAATAACAAACAATAAGATGAGTTGGTTTTGGGCATTTCTTTTAACTGGTGAAAAATACAGCTGCCATATTTATAGTGGAGTAAACTATAGTGCAACATAATAAACAGTAGATAGGTAAGCATTCTGCACCAACAAGCCCATACCTGCTCAATGAAATAAACAAGCAACTCCTCTGAAAGCTCACGGTCACCAGACTGTGAGCATGTCTCCATGGCATCTTTGTACAGGTTGTCCTTCTTGGACAGAGCAATGGACTGCTTCCATCTCCCTGCTTTCTTATAGATATATGCAGCAATCCTCCTCATCTCCAGAAGCTCATGCTTCTCAATCTAGCAAATGACATGAGTTTCATTCATCAGGAGAAACTCCACAAACGCATGCATCAAATCTAAAACATGCAACAATTTTACCTTCTGTGCTAGACCTATCTGATCAAAGTTGTCATGCAGATCAACTGATTCCCGTAACCTGTCATAGTCCTCCTCCTCAATATAAATTCCATTCAATGCTTCATTAACGGCAGCTACATTGTTACTTTGTACTGCAACCATGTATGGTTTCACGAGATGCAAGTGGCCAGCCTGAAACAAGGTAAAAGGAAGTTAAGAACTAGATTTCTTACCATTCAAATGTCTGCCATCTAGCATCAACAAGACCGTTCAAACTTTTCTTCATTTCACTAAACAAATTGGAAAGGGAAGAAGATAGTGAAGTTATACACCTTCCGCATTATGTCTACTACACGTGTATGATCTACACGAAGGGCAAGTACATTGAGGAGATCGTTAATCAGGTCAGGATGTTCTTGCAGGTAGAAATGCACTGCCTTGTAATAGAGCTCAACATTTGCAACCTTGACTACAACATCCTTGAACTGCATGTGATCCCATGCATCAGGAGAATGGTTCATTATAGTGGTGGCAGCATTGTCAAACTCATCATACTGTATATACAGATAGGTGAGCTCTTTCCAGTGCTGCTGCTCATCACATACACGGATAAGCTTGGGAATATTGAGACGGGTAGAGAAAAGTTTGATATGCTCCATCAGTTTTTCAGGTCGGTATCTAGCATACAGCACTCCCAACTCTGTAAAAATACCCATGTGTGCACGTTCCAACCCAAGGCCACTCTCCATAAGTGAAATTAGCTCGTTGAAGCATCCCCTGTTCTGGTAATATTCACTGACTTCTTCCAAGTCATCAACCTGAACCGTTAAATAAAAAAATCATGATGACTTTCATCTAGAATACAAACCTTCTAAAATGACTGAGCAGTGATATCCTAAAATGACTGAGCAGTGATATTGTTTTCTTAATGAAGGATAATTACCTGTATAATGATATTCAGACCACAAATTTGTGCCAGGCGGAATTCCTCAGCATCAACACAGGCAAAACAAACTTCCTTCCATGTCTTTGAGCTGTTTGCTTTGCGAGCGGCATCAACCGCACCTTGGAACTGCTTCAGCTTGACTAGTGTACTAGCCAGCTTAGCCCAGTTGGAAATGAAGGCAAATATTATCTTAGCAGCTTCATAAAGGGCATCATCAAATAAACGATCACCAACATTTTGGAGATTAGCAACATTTGGCATAAGAATGAATTCTTCTATTTCACCTAGTCTATCAATCTTTGCATATGCATAAATAAGTTCACCATCCACCTTTGGCTCTTTGGCCTTTTGTCTCACCATCAGTAAGTACTTTACCAAGTCATGATACACATTAGCCTCCTCAGCTGCCCTAATAACATCAAGGAAATGGGTTGCATCATCCGCACGAATGAATGATTCAATAGCATCACTTACTAACCCTTCCCTTAACTGAGCCTTAGCAACCTGGCTCCAAACAGCATCTTCTTCAACTCTGTATGCAAATTCTACAGCCCGCTCTATGCTTTGGATGTTATCCAGCAGAACATTTACTGCTTGTACATTTAGGTTGAATTTCTTAAAGATGGCAAAGGCTTCCTCATATAATTGTGCTTCAACAGCTACCTCTCCAACCGCAGGCCATCAAAGTTGTCCAACCTATTAATGTAATCCATAACCCTGGATGCATCTGCTTTAATAGCTGTTAAGATAAGCAGGTTTTGCAAATTGAAGTTCCCACTGAATGCAGAATTTTGGAGCACAATCTTTTCAAGAAGTTCAATCAGTTCGTGTGGAAGATCTGCGGTCATGAAAGCTTTAACAGCTGCAGAAACTTGCTCCGGACTCTTGCTTTCAGGCAATGCAGTAGAAACAACTTGGTCAATAAGCTGTCTTCTATATTCGTTATCAGGTTGAAGAACCTTCTCCCATAGATCAGCATCCATCCTTTCCACAACATATCTGTTATCAACAGGATAACATCATCAACCAAACACACCGGAAAGATTGAAAGAAAACAAGAGAGTCACTTTTCAGATGATTAGCTGCAGATTTTTTTTTAAAAAACGGACACACAGATACCTGGCCTGCAGTTTGAAAAGAGAGTTTTTATTTGTGACATTTATGAGCTCATCATCACATTGTCCACGTCTATATGCAACAACTGCAAGGGTGGGATCCCGTTTTTCACAGTATTTACCCACAACACGTGAATCATAATATGGATTAGTAGTGAGAAAATGCTCAGGATTATTGTTGCTGTCTATGATTATCTTTCCCAGAGCATTGTGAACATGCACATCCTGGCTTCCCTCACTCACAAGATGTTCCAAAAATTGTGTGAGTAACCGTAGACGATTCCTATTTACACAAGGCAGCAGACAAGCAACATGTTAGGCAAGAGTGAAGACATTGATTTGGAGGCATAGAAAGGGGAGATGTTGTATACCTCTTTTCACATTCAGCGACAAGGGGCTCAACTGGAAGAAGGGAACGAACAGAAAGAATGAGACCCTTTATGAAATCTTCAGGACACTCGTCATCAAGAAGTTGTCCAACCACCAAAGGAGCATTGCCTGGGTTCACCTATTATATAATAATACAAACAATTCCAAGTTAGCTATTGTTAAAGTCTGACATTGTTCGTGAATATCCATCCCATTTTAATTGAGCATTCACTATAAAACAATTTAGGGTCAGTCTTGCAGCTGACAAAAGTAGCTTATTTTAAAAAGAGAATCTTACTTTCTGCACATAGCCTTCAATATACCGAAGCATGTTGTTTGTATACAAGTAGTGAGTCAAATCAGGAATAAATCCAAAACGATCACAGACATTTATCAGGGGCGTGCATCTGGTAGTTTGGATTCCATCAGGAAATTCTTTGTTTTCTCAGGGTCGTAGAAGTTAGATTCTCTAGTTACACGCTCAACTTCCTTAATTTGACCAGTTTTGGCGGCTGCCTCGATATATTTGAAGTGTATTTCTGGATCTTCACTGTTCCAGAAAAAAGAAGGGAGAAAAAAAAAAGAAAGAGAAAGCAAAGCATCAATAATAAGTTTATCTTTACCAGCGCCCACAGAATACTTAGGATTCAAATAGGTACCTGGAACTCAGATATGAACCCAAAAAGAAGTAAAGACCTTCATAGGACTTAAATTGTTCAAACAGTTTTATGCATGCTTCCACACCTATCTGCTCGGAATATTCTTTTGCAACCTGCAAATGTATGATTGTTATAAACCTCCAACAACTAAACTCACTGAACTATTCAAACAGGGGAAAGAAAGTTACCTGCACAATTATTTGAAGATTTCCTCTCAGATTGGCCAGCAAAAGATCCTTCATGCATTCTAATGCCCACTCTTTGGAAAGTGACCCAAAGAATTCCACTAGTGCCTGGAAAGAAGGGGGGATCTACTTTAGTACCAAAACAGTTAATCAGATCAAACAACAGAGCCCAAGATCACATACCTGTGGCTCAATGGCATGAGTATTCACAATAACACGTTTAATATCAGGCAACTCTGTATAATGCTGCAATACAAAATTGGATATGCTTTAATAAATTGCAACAAAACCCAAAAAAATATTTGCAAATAACTTATGGACAGCATTCAACCTGAAGGGCTCTCATATATAACCCAGCCTTCTCACACAGTTGAGCTATCCGGGGGCGATCATAATGACTGAACATTCCATTAGCTAATATAGCATCTGCAACATTTGGATATGTCACCAGATTGATCTCTAAGACCTGCATCAGTGATAAAAGGTTAAAGCATCGTCCATAACAGGGACGAAAAATATATAGCATGCTTATTCAAGGAACAGATACTACCTTTGTTTGAAGGAAAGCATGCTCAGGTAGATTTGGCTTTAAAACATCTAACAGAAAAGCTGTTGCCTCTCGGATCATGTTCCTCTGCAATAAATAATACCATGAGCCAAAAAAAACTCTAGCAAGCAAATAAAAAACTCTGAAAGAGGAAAAAGGAAGAAAACATAAGATATGAATGAGCTGCCATTGCACTCTCAACAACCAAACAGGAGCATATTTCATATATATAAATACATGCACATACATACATACATACATACACAATCAGAGTAAAGAGAGTGACTGAACCTGAAGGAAGAGATCTGTGATTGTATTATAATCCACTGGACAGCCACCCTCCATTTGTGACATCATCAGAGCAAAATTAACTGCTCCCTGTCATAAAACTTTAGGTCAAACAAATAATTCAAAACAATGACACAGGACAAGAATGAATTTACAAAAAACAATCACCAAAAGAACTCTCAAGCAATGCAAGCTCTCAAGTGACACAATCGACATAAAGCAACCAAATGATTGAAGAATTTACATCATGCCTATTCAATAAACTTAGACTTACCTGAGGATCTGACCGTAGAATTGTCTGCAGAAGGAAAAGATAATCTGGTGTGTATCCAACCTGCATCCGAGAACAATAACCATCATCACAAAAGCCCAATATTCCAGGTATGACTCTTGTTACATGTAAATATTTATGATGCAGTCCTGCAAGAACTGGTGGAAAAGAAAAAAATTGCTTTATGTCGACATTCTAAAGAAAAATTTGCAACAATTACCTGTTTGGAGTATATAAGAATCTTGTCGAACTCCCTTCGTTCTGCAAAAGCGGCAACAACTTTTGGAGTCGCCCTTGCTTTTATATATATTTTCAGTGCAAGATCATTGTCCACAGTCTACAATAAAACAGGAATTAAGGTCTCCACAGCAAAAATAACAAGTCCAACCACTGATAGAGTGATAAACGATGAATATTTTTTAAGTATTAGGAAGATGCCCAACAAAGTAGCAGTAAATTTACCATCTTACCTTCACAAGATCCCCCAGTTCTTCACTGCACTCAAGCTTGTCCTCAGCCAACCAATTTTCCAATAGATTCTTTTGTTCTGATTCACAACTAGGCGAGATAATTCCAAAGACTCAAATGCATTGAGTTTTCCTTTAGTTAGCAATGTTCCAAAATACTGCAACAAGGGTGGTGTTTGCCCAGCTTGTACAGGAACACTCTGTATAAATACACAAGTTTCAAAATAAATAATATAACTCAAGATTGAAGGGCATCACTTACCGAAAAAGATTGAAGGGCATAAAAAACAAAAGAAAAATATAACTTCTTTTTCAGCAAAGAATACAACCATAAAATAACAAGCACAAAGGCAAAAGGGACAGTTCTGAATTAATTAAAAGATGCTGTTAAATGAATTGCCCATGAAATCATGCAAAATAATAATTGTCATAGAACAACACTTATGATACACAAGTAGCAATTATCTCAAAAGAAGAAAATCAGAAACAAAGGAAAAGCTCCATACCTGAAATTTTGCAACAGTCTCAGGTGTTCTCAGAATGCCTTGTGGAGAGTCTGCAGCAAGTTCTGCAGCTTCCTTGTATTTTGTTTGAGAGAATAGCTCCTGGAACCTCTGCACAACCTGGTCGCACAAAAAAAAAGAGGTTGGATGAGAAAGACTATGTGAAGCTATATGTAATACAAGAAAGGAAAGCATATGACATCATTGCTGTAAGCAAAAAAAAAATCAAAGCACAGACTTACCTATGACAGTCAAAAAAAAGAGTAAGGTATAGAACAAGAGAAGAAATGCCGTTGAAAAGAATTAACTTCCCATAAATTACATATTCCCTTTTGTTTCAGTCATTTTTCATGAAGGAAAATAAGAGGAAATCCTGCTTTTCCACCAAACTTCCATAATGTGGGGGAAATCCTTCTTTCTATTCTCTAAGCATTTCCCATAAACTTGAAGGCAATCAAATAACAGATTTTTGTTCTTCATGAGAACCTGGTTAAGAAATGAAAGAGGTTCTTCTAAATGACAAAGGAAAAGAGTTCTAAATATAGCAGGAGAAGCTACATTGAAAAAATATGAAATGGTGAGGGAATGTTTTGAACAGCACCCAGAAATTAGTAATCACAATCTATTTAGAAATATATGAAATTATTCATCATCTTGACATGCATGACTAAAAGGATTGACCACACAAGGTGCAAAAATTAGTGATTTGCAGATAAAAAGCAGCAAGCTTCCATCCATTTGTACATGCTTTGCAACCTCTCCAAAGCTATACAATACTCATGTGATAGAAACATCCAATTATAATTTACCAAATTCTCTGCCCCTGGAAGGTTTCCTCGTTTGGCAAGATTAACAGCAAGCTCCAGATTGTTCAACTGTAAAGTTATCAAATAGTAATTGTCAGTCTAATATTTATGCTTACACAATAATTCAACAAATAAATTCCAGGATACAAACATACTTGACCACTGACGAAGGGCACAATAGTTGTCTCATTAACAGTAGCAAGCAGAACCTGGCCTCGCCTATTAATAGCATAAAAGCCACCATCAGACGAAGCCTCTGCGGTCAGAAATATAGGATCTGGACTAATTCGATTTCTATAGACTGCGGTTGCTGTCTCCAAATCATACACAAATAACAGACCAAGCTTCGTGATCACATATATCAAACTGTACTTCTGTGAGATCTGCCAGACAAAAATTTACTTAATCACCATTTTGCAAATTAGATATGCCTTAAAAGTCCAACAAAACAGCCTAAACATTCTACCTGCATTGCCACAGGGAAGTCATCAGCAAAATCAGGTGGGAAGAACAGATCTGCTTGTTTCTTTGTAAAACCTGGCTTACCTGAGAACAAGGAAACACACAAAGATTTCTAACACTAGAATATATTCTATAACCAAAATCAAAAAGTATGGTTTCATGAAATTGACTGTTCATGACTGCAAGTACTTAGCAAGTCAAATATAGTTGAAAAGAAAACCAGTCAAGCTCAAAAAAGTACTCATTGTGGTTCCAAGAAAGAGACCAGAGATTCTCGCAGGGGGGGAGGGGGGGTTGTGGGTGGGCGGTGTGGGGGTGCGGAGGGCGGAGGGGGGAGGGTTGTGCTATAAATGGGGAGCATGATTGTAACAGTTTAATAAATGAAATATTGGGGGGAGGGTTGTGCTATAAATGGAGAGCATGATTGTAACAGTTCAGCAAATGAAATATCTAAACTATAATAAAGGCACATGCAAAGATATGCCTCAAACCTGGCTGGGCACCAAGTTCAATAACATGCAGCTTTGACATAATCTGTCCAGCATTAGTGGTCTTTGAAGCAAAACAATAAGAATGGAAGGTTTCATTGCCAGCAACCTGTGTAAGCAACAAGCAAAAAGTCAATAATGACATCATAAGAACAATTACAAGAACAGCAAGCATCTGAGTCACAAACAAATAGCAAAACTCATTATAATCTTACCTTAAATGATGCAAAGGATGCAGCATGTGCTTCAAGTGCCTGACTACGTTGCTGATCCACAGAAAAAAGCTGCATACTTCCCTTGACCAGTTGTGGTCTCTACAACCAAGATTTTGTAAAGTGAGGTGCAAATTCGTGAGTTTCTTTTGATAACTTCAACAAGCCAATGTAACTTGGTGACAAATTTTAATACACTAAAAAGCTTAATTAACAGGGAAAGTAGAAAAATGAGAAGAAAATGGAGAAATACAGAAAAAATGTTGAAAATGAAGGTGAGGATAGCATGAAGGAAAGATGTTTCAAACTCAGCAGGCACATCACATTGAATATCAGTACAGCTAAACCTAAAGGTAGTTGATAAAATTGGCCAGTTGACTCTCCCTTTTGCAAGCTGATCTCTGGCTTCATCGCAAGGCCCTTCAACATTGCAACTTTATCTTGAGTTCTTGACCATCTTAGATGCTCACTCCACATCATTTTCCAAGGTGGCGACTCGCATCTCCAACATTAATAGCTGCTCCCATTTATACGCAGCTTTGCAAGACTATGAAGCTACCAACGGAAGGAATTGTCATAGGCATGAACATTCACCTCTCCAGTATGATTGAAAGCCCTTTCAAGAAGTGACAAATCACCAAGGTATAGAAACACACTGTCCATGATTAGTCAGGCATCTCACAAGTTGTCTTAAAGTTTCCCATACAATCATCTCAGTCATAACCTCATTACAATTTAACATGCTAAACATGTAAGAGAACAATTTGACCACTTAGAACATGGCTTGAAATTTTGTTCAGAATATGTCACCTAAAGAATTTCTTTTAGCGTAAAAAATAGATACTAAAGCATGTTCTACATGCCTTGGCCTGTGTTGGATGCAAATAAACAATTTCATCTGAAAGACATAATTTACAAACTAGACAATGTTATCATAACTAATATTAACTCTAGCATATTATTTCTACAATTTTTTATAATAAGGTTGTGCTTCAGCATAAGTCTTGATTGTTTCACCAAAATCCACATGCCAAATTTTAAATGCATTAGATAATGCTAATATAAAGACAAACCAACTTATGTTGAAAGATGCATTACATGTTTATGAATAATCATAACCGACTTATCACTCCATTTTACAGTCCTTATTTACTAGTCAGTCCAGTTGGGGGCTGCCAACAATGTTGCTGCAAGCTTTTCCATAGCTATCTTGCAACTTCTGACCATGCTAGCTTGCCCCCTCTCTATAGACCCTTTGACATGGATTTAACTTTTTGCACCTTTTCTTCACAAAGTGTTGCCTTGCAGACACATATCATCTCAATCAGTTCTCCATTAATTTGCCCTCAAATAGTAAAACTCCTACATGTTATCTAGTATATCAATTCTCTTTATAGTTTTTAAGTGCTATCATTCATCCATCTCAACATTCTCCTAAGTGCTAACTGCATCTAGCTTGCTTAGATCAACATTACTGCATAACACTTTAAACCAACAATAGCTAGCCTTGTCACCATGGTATAATATTTCTGTAATCATGGTATAATATTCATGTCATCGTGGTATACTATTTCTGTCATCATGGTATAATATGTGTCATCATGGTATAGCATTCTCCTATGCGCTAACTGCATCTTGGTTGCTTAGATCAACATTATTGCATGACCTTTGAACCAAACAGTAGCTAGCCTTGCTACCATGATGTAATATTTTAGTAAAGTCACCATAGGAAGCATCAGTTAACATAATGAAAGCACCCTTCCACTTTCTCCACCCATGTTTAGCTCTCTTAGACATATCTCCATCTACCTCTCCATTTTCATCTTGTTTAGTTGAGGCCTCATTTTCATATCTATTACTATTAGAAATACATGGCACATATGTTTCTTCATTTTGTAGAGTTTAAGACCCTTATCCTCCAAGCCATAATACTACGTTAGCATTTAACCAGGACTTATCATCAGTTAACAAGTGCAGGTCACATACACATTAATACGTCTACATAGACATCAGCAGTAAACCCATCAGTGACCAGTGTAAAGATGTGTTATTCAAGAGCAACTTTTGATAATTACAGTATGCCTCCAATAATTCAGCATATTTGCACATCAAGATAAAAGGGGTATCCAGTAATCAAACCAATTGGGTATATTCCTCATGACCACCTCCAACCAATATGTTAAACATTTAATCCCAGCACAGCAACACCGTCATCTATTCATGGCTTTCTCATAGGTTTTTTCCCTCTTTATGATATATCACCTTCTCTAACATTGTTGTTCAAGCAATCAGATTGTTTTGATAAAGAGAACTCACATTAACCTCATTTAGGGCGCACATAACAACTATCTGCCATAACTAAATCTGCCCGTACCAATTTCTAGGTTTTAAACCTCAAGTCTTCATGGACTCCTCTTTTGAATATGCACTGCATCTTCAATTACTCTCATCATCTTCCAACAAAAGCATAGCAGCATTGCTCTCAATGCATACAATTTGGTTTACCCATTTGGTAACTAATTCTTCTAATCTGATTGCTGTATAGTACAAGACAATTAGATTTGTTCTATCAGGCTCTAATATATCTCCATACAAAATATTGTAATGGCTAGATAGTGATGGATGGAACTTAACTGAGAATACACTATATGTAAGTATCATTTAATTTCAGTAAATTAATTACAAATTTATTAACACCATAAACCATTACTCATAAACAATGGTGCTATTGACAAAGTGGACTTCGCTGCTAGTGACATTCAAGTATTCAACAAAAGCACATTTTAAAACAGCATACCTCAGGGGCACCAGGTGCAATTCCAATCAGAACTAGCCACTTTTCTGAGGGATCACACCGGTAATTAATGATCTGATTGTTTGTCAAATTAGCTGTTCTGTCAAACATCTTAACAGGCTCTGAATCACCTGCATTTGACAAAATATTCCATTTTGTAACTTGAAGACATAAATGCATGAACATGTGATATAGGTCCTTGATGTAATATCTGGAAACATTAACCCCTCTTGCGTGAAAATTGGTGGCTTACCTTCCATCGACCAATGATATACTGAAGTTTGAGTAACCAGCCCCAACATCTTTGGGGTGATCCACTTCCAAAAGACAACCTGTGCATATTAAAATATTCAACTAAGCTAAATGAGCACAGAGAACAAAGAAAATTGATCCAGCCAGAGTTGAAAACCATTGTTTAAATAATCAGCATTGTTTACCTGCTCAGGCATCTGATGAGATTTCATTTTAGTCTTCATCTCAATATTGAATATCTGAAGATGATCCTGAGTAGTTCCTGGTATTTGAGCTACAATTTCACAAATAAAATCATGGTCAAGCTATATGAAGCTTTGGCAACCTTTTTATAAAAAAAAGGCAGATCATCTCCTATAGCCAAAAACTGTAGAATAACAGATACATTTCTGATTTTCTATATCCCAGTCACACATCCAAGGAAATCTACCTAAATGTATTGACAAGGTCTAACATAAGACAGACTAAATTGTTGTTGCTGGCCATAGGCCAATATAGAAATAGCAAAGACACATTAGAAAAACAGTTGGTTGTGAAATATAAGACGAATTATGGATCCAAAATCATTTATTAAAATAATTTGACCTCGAAATATAGTAAATAAATTAATTTCAGCGACCATGGCCGAAACAAAAGTGGAATTTTATACAGCACAATAAACATGAGTGCCAGCATAAAAGCTAGGATAAAAATAAATGTGTTAGCAACAAGAAGATACCTGTGCTCATTGCAAAATGATTTGTTAGCATCATGCAACATCAAAAAGACATGCAGTCCAATGACAGGAACATTTGGGAGTAAATAATTTGAAGGTTTATAAATGAGCTTACTTTTCAATAGTAAATTAATTCATTACATGGTATAAGGCTTGACTGAAGGTTGTACATGGACAATTGCGTGCAGCTTGAACTTCCATGGGAATTTGTGAGGTAAGGTCCTTTAATTTTGAACTAATATCGACCATCAGTATGTTAAAATTCACCTCAATTCAGGAGTACACTGTTTCAGATAACACGAACTTAGCACAGGCTGCACCTAAGAGTCCTCAATTGGTACAAGTCAAAGATGCAAATTGTGAAAGTAATCAGTTGAGATGAAAATTTCCCAACCTAATCAGGATCGTTTTGCAGCAAGATGTTTCAAACATCTAGCTGAAATTTGATTTGGTGAAGTTTATTCGACTAAATGATAATCCTTTGTATACATCCCAGGTATATCTTTTGAGACAGTCCTCGCTCTCCAATATTCACTCATTTCCCAGTCCATTATCATCTGTATTTTAGCATATCAGAAGATATAACACTAAATACAATGACATGCAGTTGATAATCTTAATATTAATTATCTTGACTCATAGCGGATGGTGCAATGCAACAATGCTTAAATGGTAGCTAAAGTATGCAGATGCTTTGCTGTTAAAATCTTATGTTCATGATTGATATTGTAAGATCTAGATCAAAATGGCCCTAAAGCAATCTAGATTTCATCTTGGATTCGGATCAGTTAAGAACATGGCATCTAGATCCGCATTATACAGAGTCCCTTGGATCAAAAAATCCAACTTGGTTATGCAATTGAATTAGTAAATCATGTGTGAATCCACAATTTCTTTGATCGTATGACTTTTGATTCCTCATCACCCACATATCTTGACTAGTAAGGTTAGTAAACTTATTATTGGAGTTTATGAGCAAATTTTCTGAAACCAAACATTAAAATCTTATTATCTTCTTCTAAAACATTATAAATAAATTGAAATTGAATTTATTGGTAATATATCAATGTATCAAATTACTAGAAGAGTGTTTGTTTGATTAAACATGCAATAGATGGTTTAATGTTGGTGAAAACAAGATCTTTTGCATGTATGGCTTTTTTTTATTGCATACACATATGGCTTTTTACTCTCCATTAATATAATCTATATTTGACTCATAGTTCAATTTTTGATATTTAGTTTACATTTAAAATTCTTTGAAACAAATCGGGAAAGTCTTATAATTTGCGACCCAATCCAACCCACTCAATGATTTACATCTCAATCTTAACAACATTGCAGCGGTCAAGGGACCGCATAGCGAACATGTTATGCAGGCCACATATGCAGGTGCATATGTGGTTAGTATTGTAAATATTTAAAAAATAAACACAATACGCTATATACAATAAGAAGACTAGCAATATTTTTATAAGTAATAGCAATATTAATAACAATGACACCTAGCATTTAGTGCTTACTACTTACTACTTGATTCTCAATAGCAATAATTCTAGTATAATTAACACATTAATATTGTTAATAACAAGGTTTTAAATCCTATGAGATAGAGGTGTCCCAATTTTTCCATAAAATAGAATGCCCCACCTGTCCCGTCCCATCCCAGCAGTAGTCCCAGTCATGCATCCCGATAAATAACCTTCGTCTCTCTCCCTTTTCTTTCCTTTCTTTCTTTACTTCTTTTTTCTTTCCTTCTTTTTTGCTTTTTCTTCTACTTTCCTTTCCTTTTTCTTTCTTTTCTAATCCCTTACTTTCTTTCCGTTTTTAGTTTTCTTCTTTTCTTTCCTTTCTTTCTTCTTTCCTTCCTTTTATTTTCTTCTCCCTTCTTTTATTTCTTTCATTTTTCTTCTTCTTCTTCTTCTTTCCTTTACTTTTACCTTTTCTTCATCTTTCCTTCCTTTCTTTCTTTCTTTTGCTTCTTCTTCTTTCCTTTTACTTTACCTTTCTTCATCTTTCTTCCTTCTTTCTTCTTTTTCTTCTTCTCTCCCCGTGTAGATGGGTCTCAAGAGTTTCAATCCCATTTTGATCCCATTTCTCATAAGAACAAGACAAGACAGCTGAGACACCCACTATCCCACCAGAACGTAAAACCTTGGTAATATACATGTACCTAATTCACTTGAAACCCGCGTCCAACCAAACAATTAGCTTGAGCACGCTTTATTTGCATGGCCTCTGAAAGAGTGGCCACATACATGATCAGACAATACTAAACGGACCAAACATGCTTTGCACGATGATAACTAGGCTACATATGCAGTCGCACAATGTTAATCCCACCATATATGTGTCTACAAAGTGCTAAACAAACCATACTTTTCGCCCATAATGGCCTAAGCACATATAGTAGCCTAAAATATAGGGTATTCCAGTCAAGGGACCCCATATGCATACATGGCTGCATATGTGGCATTATGCACCGCATTGTGTGCAATGCAATTACAAATACTGCTAGTATAGCATCCAACCCCCAAAATCAGTCTTGCACTGGAATGTTATCTGACAAGACTAACATAGTTGTGCTAGTAAATCATGTGTTATCTAATGTCAGAAAGTGGCATAAGTAACCAACTCTGCATTGAAAAAGGTAACAAATATAC
>KE507062.1:76870-87656 GCA_000441515.1 Elaeis oleifera
AGGTTTTGGTGTTGATTCATGGTATCCTTTCTTGAAAGTCCTAATTTTAGTCTATAAAAGGGGACCCTCTTTTGGACGTCCCATGATCAATTTTCTTGTAGATTTTTTATTTTCAGAGCCTCCTTTCCTCCTCCTCTCTTCTCCTCCAGATTTCCTATCACTTTGGAGTGTCCAAGGTGCTTGTAGAAGAAGAAAAGGTCAGCTGACAAAGTTGTTCACCGACTAGCATCTCCGAGCCCCTGATCTACACCAGTCTTCACATGGATTTTCCTATAGAGGCCATATGACTTCGTGTGGCTGCGAGCAACCTGAGGAACACCCTCTTTAACTGTTGGATCAAAGAAGATCAAGATCAAAACTTGTTAGGTAACGATCTCTAACTTATTTTGATTCTTATGATAGATCTAATAATTAGATTTAGAATTTCAGCATCGATGAGATCGATATAATTTTATTTCAGATCTAAAGCACATATTTTCACATCAAAGATCCTGATGTGATAGTCTAAGATTAGATCTTATACATGTGATTAGGATTAAATTATTTAATCTATTATTTCAATATAAAAAATTTTAATTGTATGTACTGCACTATCGTAAATTTCTTCACATATTGCTTCTCCTCCGTTGATCAATAAGTTGCATTCAAACTTAGATCTTCATGAAGAATGATCTTTTAATCTAAACCCTTGAGATTTAAGTCGTATTCACACTTGGTTCTATTTATCTTCTAATCTGGGCATTTGATTGGAGAGGTTGCTTCTTGACCTTTGATCTTTAAGTCACGTTCACTCTGGAATAGGAGCTGGTTGCCTGGTTCACTCAAATCTGATCCGATTTGAGTTCAATTTGAATCGTATGAACCTAAACTCCCAATTACCTGTAAAATAGATTAGAAAGCATCAAAATTCAATTAAGTAACGTCAATTACCATAATATTTAATATCTCTAGTGACTTAAATTAAGTGTTCATCAGAGAACATCGAAGGTAATCTTCTCTCTCTACCTCCATCAGGATCTGTGCACGAGAAGCAGAGCGAGGAGTATAGGAGTCATATCTACAACTGTAGTTGGTTTTTGGACTTTGTCGGTGAGGTAAAGCTCCCTTGTTGGTTGGTGGCCGACCAGATTCGATCAAAACTCCATTCTTTTGCTTCTTTTTCTGATCTTCTTTCTGATTCGTGCCAGTCAGAAGCGCTTTCCTCCGTGCACACGTACTTGTATGCACACTCTAGAAGTTCGGGTAGGTTCGGGAAGTGTTTTATTGAGCGACTAGGAGAACCTGAAACTCTTAAGTCTCCTCTTCATGGCTGAGATAGCTATGTCTTCATTAAGATCCCAAATCTCAAGTGTGACCACATTGAATCGCGCCACAAAGTCTCTGAGTTTCTCACCTTCCTACCGCTTGAGGGAGAAGAGGCTGTCGGCCGTCCGTGGCATCTTCTTGCTGGTGCTGAAATGTGCCACGAACAATTGTTCTAACTGCTCGAAAGAGTGGATGCTTCCCAACTGGAGCCCATAGTACCAGACTCGAGTAGCTTTCTGAATAATGGCCAAAAAGTCGAGACATAGGAGGGCGTTGGTCGCTCCTTGGATCATCATGAAATCTTGTAGCTCTCCAGATGATCCACTAGATCGGTGGAGCCGTCATAGAGCTCTATCTTTAGCATCTTGAATCGAGTCGGGATCAGCTCATTCAAGATGCGTCTGGAGAAGGGTGGAATGATATGGATGGCGAAGTCATTGGATGACCCTCAGCCATCCACCCGAAGCTGGGTGAGGTGGCGTTCAAGATCCTTGAACTTACGTTCATAGTCGTCGAATCACCGCTCTGAGAAAATGCAAGGGTGGAATCTCCTGAAGAACTAGAGGATGAAGAAGTCAAAAGTGCACGCGGTCTCTTCCCTTCTTAATACTATAGTGGAGAGAAAGAGAAGGAGACCGTCACTGTTGGTGGTCGGTACGGTAAGTGTGCCGGGATGGTGGTGGCCAGACATGGCAGGAATATCGAGCCGATCATCATTCTGAGGATGGAGAAGGAAATCGTCGAGGGGCACTACAACTGTACCTAGATGGCACAGTATGCGATGCCTGCTCCACCATCGGTTGTTGCTACTACTGTGTTTGTTACTGCTGGAGGCTGTGGACTACCTCCGTCAAGGTTTTCACTTGCTGCACTAGTGCAGCGAGTTGTTAGACATCCGTCGTAATGATCGGACGCGAAGGATTAGGCTCTGCTGTTGGAGGTGGAGGTGGGAGACCTTCCGACGAGAAGACTGCCTAATAGAGCCGATGGAGTTGTTTTGGACTCTGATTTTGCCATCATGATTGAAATCTATCTCCTACTGACACGTCAATCTGTTGCAGTCAATCCCCGAATGCGTCTGACGTCGG
This sequence comes from Elaeis oleifera, assembly GCA_000441515.1. Taxonomy (NCBI): domain Eukaryota; kingdom Viridiplantae; phylum Streptophyta; class Magnoliopsida; order Arecales; family Arecaceae; genus Elaeis; species Elaeis oleifera. The sequence goes on from KE507062.1 coordinate 79,264, forward strand.
TAAAGAGCAACATATAAAAAAAATCCATACTGACCGAAGTTGTATCGACAGAAATCTTTCGATGCTTAAGTCAGCGAGGAGTGGCGAACAATAGTTTTAATATAAAATTGACAAATTTAGCCCAATCTGTCTTACCATCGCTATTCCTTTACCTCCTTTTTACAACAAAATATTGGTAACCGTCTGCAACGATTAGGCACGCGAGATCCCGCTTATTCCTGTACTATGTAATTGTGAGATGGACAATTAATACACACTAAAAATCGTGATATATTATCTTTATGTACCTTCAATACTATCTTTATGTACCTTCAATACTGACGATTTCTAATAGGCCGACTATGTGTCGATGATCTTGACGGTGATCTTGACATATCGACTGTACGTTGATGTCCTGGATGTGCCAACTGTAGAACGATCACACAGTCGACCAAATCTTTGAAATAAATCGCTAACTGGGAGACAGTCGGGAGTCACCGTATATCAGTCGGATTGCCGGTTGACAACCGACCATGCTTCATGAAATCGATATTATGTCCGATGACGAGCCTTGTTAACATTGTATTCAAACTTGAATTACTTTGATGATCCAACTTTGGTTACCCATATCACCGGTTGCCGACACATAGCCGGAAAACTGAACATGAATTGTAAAAAGCAAGTCCAATTATACCAACACTAATGAAAAAAATGAATAAAAACAAGGCTATTTGCTCTTGTTTCTGTTTTATTTGAAAATCCATGAAAAAAGGAGCTAGACTGAAAAGCTTGTATGATTAAACCTTTTTGTATTCTTAAATTTTAAAAGATCTTTAGAACTTTTGGAAGCAAAGATTTCTTGCTCTCAAGAAAATGAAAAAAGAAAAACAGGGGACAGCAGAAGTATGTGCAGATGATATCTTCATCATCAATCTCTTGGTGATGTTTCTGTAATCTAAGCAGTAACAAACACACAAAACAATAACGCCAAGCAGGCTCTAGATTGTCCAAGAAAAATATGTTTTCCAAGCAATTCTCATTACAACCAAACATACCCTAAGAATTTATACGTTCAATGGAATTTCTTCTAGCTGCAGGAAAGACATATGGCTTAAATGAAGTACGAGCTAGATCGAACATATACCAATACAGAAACAACAAACAACGCAATCCAAAGTCATATTTATTGCAACTTTCAGACATCCTGCAGGCACAACATTAAAGTTCCTTTTGTTTCCTCCAGTTTCTCCTTCCACATCTCCTCTCACAGCTTTGCAAGCAGTCCGTTCTGAATCAACTTTGGCGTTCCATTATTGTCCTTGACTTCCACCTCACTATGACCAGGAGGCACATCCACAGCAGGGGAGCAATTGAAGAACCCATGAGGCTGCAAAATTATCACTCTATCAGAAAATGGACACATCAAATTATGTTTAGAAAAGGGAAAATCTGTGTCTACCGTCGTTTGGACTGCATTTCAACCACACTTATGATAAGGAAGTTACCATATGGGAATAAAAGGAAAAAGAATAGCATATGCAACACTGAAATAATGAATACGAAATTATTTAGTAAGCAGTAGTGCTATGCATGCTTGCTAGACCAAACATAGGTCACTGTTTAGTAAGACTAAGACCAGCACATCACAAGATCAGTCAAAATAACCAAGGTATGCAATAAAAACATGGCAGCATTATGACATTAATATTCGAAATGAATCCCCAAAAATGGTGACACTGGAAAAGGTTCAACTTGTGTAGCTGGTCACTTAGGCAATAAAAAACATGGCAGCATTATGACATTAATATTCGAAATGAATCCCCAAAAATGGTGACACTGGAAAAGGTTCAACTTGTGTAGCTGGTCACTGTTTGGTAAGATTAAGACCAGCACATCACAAGATCAGTCAAAATAAACCAAGGTATGCAATAAAAAACATGGCAGCATTATGACATTAATATTCGAAATGAATCCCCAAAAATGGTGACACTGGAAAAGGTTCAACTCGTGTAGCTGGCACAGATGGTAAAACAGACAGAATGTTGGCATAGAAATTCATAGGTTCCATTTGCACATTTGGCTACACTATTAGCATTTATAGAGTTGTCTTCCCAAAGGAATAGAAAAATTTGGAGTAATTGACAGCACAGATTAGATGGAACATTTGAGTTGAACTTATGGACCCACATATGTAGGGTTGACGGTCGCTAGTTATGCATATAAGATCTGACAAACATCCAGCCATTTGTTCTTTACATATAACAATTGAACAGATCATGCTTGTACCAATTGGTTTAGAGAGAATTTGATCAATCTGGGCTTTAAGTACCAAAAGCCAAATATATTATTGCCCACATGATCATTTGTATATGTGATCTAAGTGTATTATATCAACTAAGAATATGGTCCTTGGGTTCCTTTATTGGAACTATGTTCTTATTTATTTATTTCTAACTGGTCAAATCTCTTTTACCTTGATAAATCATACAATTACATCATAGGGAGTTAGCTGCGCCTACGAGTGATAATATGTATGAATAGTATCACCGTGGAAATGAATCCTTTGTAACGGGAAATAATATTAGTATGGACTCAAATTTTATGACAACTTAGGATAGAACAAGAAAATTTTAGAACTATTATAGCCACCTTATGCTTCTAGCCACCACATCCTTAATGGTAATAGTGACCTAATGCTCAAATGCCACCTCCTGCTTGCACCACCTCCTATTTGTGCTACCTCATGGTAGCGACTGACACCTCATGCTTGACTTGCCTCCTTAAGCTAGCACTTAAGCTGACATCGCTTGTTACTTTGCCTTGAGCTGCCACTTCATGCTTGTACACCTCATACTAGGCCTAATAAAGTAGCGACCTCATGCTTACATATCATCCACCTAGGTGAATCATGGTGTGACACCTAACTAGTCTTATCTTGTGACTTCACGCCTCTTGCTTCAAGGCATCTCTAAATACGAGGGTGCTACCTTCTTCCGATAATTTTGCAACTCTAAAAATCATAGCTACTTACAGAAAGCAGCTACTCGAAGAAAGATGGTGAACAATCGGGGCGAGCTACAAGAAAGAAAGAGGGTGTGAGAATGTTTGCAAATCATCTAGAGAGGTAAGTGCCTTAAATAGTTGATGATTTATATTTAGCGAGTAATAGATGGATTTTATGTGGCTCAGACTTGCTACTCTTCACTGTTCATAAATCATTTGAAATCCCTGTTTCCAACTAAAGTTGAGGCAGGTTATCGATTCTAATTTCGGCACTGTTCTTGGTTACATGAATACTACTATTATTATTATTATATGTTATATATCCTTGTTATATGAAAATGAGTAAAGTTCTCATAATATTTGATCTTTTCCTAATGTTTATGTCAAGTGAATTTTAAAAACATGTGCTTTAAATAACTATTTGGCATCCAAGTTTATCAATACTAAGTCATCATGATTTAAATTCATGCTAATATATCAAAAAGATGTCTTTTAACTCTTGTCATTCTAAGTGTTCATCAATCATTATATCATCTAAAAGTGAGAAGTTTCATTTGTTTCAAATTGAAAGAAAAACTTCTGGTCCGTCATACTGTGTAAGTACCCTGGCCAGTAAGGCCTAAATTGTTAGCCTTCATGTTCTTAATAGAAACACAATGCAGTGACCCTAGACAGCAGGAGGTAGTTGTTGGTCTTCAAGTTCTCAGTCAAGGCACAATGCAGTGACCCTAGCTAGCAGGGGTAAGTTGTTGGCTGCATATTCTTGGTAGAGACATGATGTAGTGAACCTTAGCCGATGGACCTACGGATCAGTAAATCCCTTAATAGTTGGTTTCAGCGAATCCAGACCAGCAGGCATAATAGTTGACTACTAACAAGTCGATGTTGAAAATCATAATAAGTTTCAAAGTTTCAATGTATTCAATAATTTTAAGTATGCCCAGTGTATTTCAAGTGTTTCTAACAGTATTTCAGTGGATTCCTAAGACCAGTGTTTTCAATAATTTTGCATAAAAGGCAGCATATTGATGATACCAGTTCTTCTAAAAGCATTCTGGTGTTTCAAAATGATGCTACATTAGTAAGTGTACTTACTAGATATGTACTGTAAGATATTTATCAATATATGAACTTTTGTAAGTATGTAACCAGATTATTTCCCTGATTCTATTTCTTCATACAATACTACGTTTGGGTACTTGCTGTGCCATGTAGCTCATCAAATTATTTACTATATAGAAGCTTGTTGACTCAAGACTACTAAAAGATTGGAAGTATTTTGGTGTATGTAGTGAAGCTACCACCATAGAAGGGAGAGTTAGATCATTTGTGTATCTTAAAGGAAAGCAAGTAGCATCAAAAGCAAATGCATTGGTAAAGTAATGAGAGAGTTGTATATACCAAGGGATGCAACATTTTCCCCTCAACTAAACTATTTTGTGTATTATAAAACAATAGAATGAAATAATTGATTTCAGAATTATGTATAAAGTTTAGTTTGGATGAAAATTTAGTTGCTCTATATGACCAATGGCAATTTATTTTATAACATGCCTCGAGGTTTAAATTGGTAAAAAACTGCTCCTATGAAAATTAATCAAATTATATCGAGATGTTGATCAATGATATTGTAGTCACATTCTGGACTTGGCAGATGCTGGTTCTGTGTCGACAGACCACCTTAATATTGTTTTCATGTGATGAGAACAAGGCAATGTGAAACAGGAAAAAAAATAAGAAAACAAAAATGTAAGGTAAAATGAAATTTAACCCTTCAACAAGAAGTCATGTTGTGCGCATCTGCATACATGTGTAAGGAGTACATTTTTCAACCAGCCTATCGTATGCGCACAAGGAATTCAAGAACCAAACTAACACACTACAATGGCATGTACAAAGAGGCTTGACCATGTATATACCAACATATAACAAGATATAGAATGTGGATTCATATACATAAAAACTTCAACTGCAGTAAAATGTATGAATCCTTTAAGCATGTCATTTGCCTCAGTAGTAAGTCTGAGTTACGCATCATAGTCAAATATGAGAATTTAGACAAAGGGTATTATTGTCCTCTAAGCAAATACTTTTATACACACAAAAATAAATGCACCAATACAAAGTATAAACGTTAAAAAAAAAAAGACATAATGAAAGTGATACCATGAGCATAAAACCTATGCGCTCCACAGGCATGACAGGCCAGTCTTCCAACCTTGGAATATGGGTAACCCCAAATATGTACCTGCAAAGACATCATAATGAATGAACTTCCAAGCAAAATATGTTTTGAGAAATAATTTTTAAGAAAAAACTTGCAAGACTAGCGACCTCAAGACAAGAAATGTCCTGTTTAACATTAAATAATCATCTATCCCACAAAGGGCAAAATACCTAAAAGAAAAAGTAACTGTTTATCAACTACATCTGTGCTAATATTGTAGACAAAAATCAAAGGAGAAATACTGGCCCTTTATAGGAAAGACAAATAAAGATTTAAGAGGAGACTCACCAAAAGTTTTTGGCAGATACCAAGAAAATAGAAAGTAAAAAGGTTTAATTATTAAAGCTATCAAATTCAAGGATATGAAAACTAACCAGAGAACAATGTCAGTTTCCTCAAGTGGCCTATTCTTCTTAACCCATGTTGCTAATCCCTCATTTGGACGCGGATTTTGATTGGGAAACTCTCCTCCAGGGTACTTCTCATCACGATTATATGGCGTAACCCAAAGATTATGCTTCAAAAATGCAGCTCTTCTCAAAAATTTTGCCTCTGGACCAGCTAAGGGTAGACAATTAGAACCAGGCACAAGCTTGTATCCTGTAGGTTGGCCAGTTCGATTAACAGTTCTTGTGTTCCTTACCTGAAAATGAGAACAGAATGCATTAATAATAAAAAATAAAGTTCAAGTTACAATTTATTAGTTGTTTATTTGATTCAGGTCAAACAAGAATAGTTGTTCCTGACTAGAATATGTAGTAGGAAATTCATGGTTTAAACTCATCTAAGTCATCAAAGTTTCAGCCTTTCAGCGACATTGCCAAGTAAAGAATAAAGATTCACAATTAAACAATGCATTTTAAAGGACATAGTCTAATAACAATGCATCAAACTGGTAAATACATCAAAGTGGCAATTGTCAGGCTCCAGCATAGTTGTCAAGTAGCCTAAGCAGTCCTTAGGTGGTCGCACCAACGATCAGCTAGGAACAGACTTAATAAAAATCAATCTTTGATTCAACTGCTTCATCTATATTATCAATCTATATTTGTCAAATGCATCATTTTATATTAAATCAAGTGGTATGGATTGTCGGGCAACCTCAGCTATCAGGCTGGAGGCCATAGATCAAGTTTAGGTTATGAATAGAAGACCTTTTATGGTTGCTTAAAACTTACGATACCTTTGGTGAAAATCTGATTTTCCTAGTCCAGTATGATGTATCTCGCTCCCTTATTTCATTAGTGGATCATTTATAAAAAGGAATTACAAGAAATACTTTGTATATAATGAACACACTAGACAAACATATATAGACATAAGTGACACAGATATATGTATACATACATAGTTTTTTATTGGTACATATGGGGGTCTAGAAGACCCAGATCAAGAATCGAACTGATAAAACAAATGAAGACAAAGCAACAAATAAAAGGAAAGAAGAACATGCTAAAGTCTAAGAAACCAACTGCTAATGAATCCGCTAACACCTGCATCTTCATGTAAATGTGCATGGATGATAAAGAATGAAAGTCTGAATTTTGTTGAAGACTTGCTAGAGAGTCCGCTGGCTGATTTGCCTCCGTAAAAGCATCGGTGTATATGACTCTGTGTGCATCTTTGTAGGTGTGTGCGTGTACACATGTATGGATCCAAGTAATAGTGGAAAGCCTAGTATCCCAAGGCATTTCTATCACCCAGCCAATCACCTGGATGCATGACTGTCAACATAACAGTTGCTTAGGCACCTTCGCAGCCACCCATAACCCCAACAGGTTCCAGTTCTATCTAATTTGTCAGACCTAATTACCAAATGTTATTCCATGATCCATAGACTCTCCACAAGAATATGTAAATAACCAAATCTCGCTTGTTTAATGCTTTCCCAGTTATGGCCAGGAACAATTAAGAAATTCAGACTGACTATATTGATATAAAACACATTGGGACTTGTAAACAGCACTACCTATCATGCCGAGTAAGCAATATACCAACTACAACCTTACTTCTGTTCGGAAATATACAAATTGTATCACCAAAGCAGGGGAAATGCAACAATATCTCAGCAGAATGAATAACTAACCCTGGTCATCAAGAAATCAATATCTCGGCAGTAAATAAGAAGAGAAAATCCAAAATTTAATAATAAGGAAGGACACACATCGGCATTTTAACTTAGTTGCTATCCACAGATTTATTATTCTCGCCAAGAATTACTAATCCAAAGGGGAAAGTCCTTTAAAGAACATTCAAATTAGGCCATTTTATTAGATTTGGTGTTTGTCGCGTAAACATTTCCACAAAGAAGATGGCATCATAAGACAAAACCGTGCATTAATTTTAAGTAAATACACATAATATATAAAGAACAACTTGAAAGCAGTCTGCTATGCATATGACATCTTCATGTTTTGAAACTAATGCACAGTTGAAGCCTATGGTTATGGGTGGCTGTGCACAATCGAGCCAAGCTTGATTAAGCTTCAGTCTGATCAGCGATCAAGCTTGGTTTGAAATTAAATTTGAGCTTTAACTCTAAAATCAAGCTCGATTTGTTTACCATTATTTCAAGCTCAATTCAAGTTTAGTTTCAAAGCGAGCCTAAACAAGCCTAATTGATCAGCTTGATAATCTTAAATAGAACAGAAACTGATTCAAATTTGAATCAAGCTTAGTCCAACATTGAATTAATTTGGACTTAAAGCTTGCTTCAATCCTGAACTAACAATTAATTGATACCAATAACAATATAAATCTGTAATAAAAAAAAACTATTAGGGCCTTGGCAAGCCAACTTGATTGAGACAAGTTGATTTTCAGCTTGGCTTGAAATGAATTTCAGGCCTGTTATGTTGATTCAAGCTTACTTTATTTAGCTCCAAATGAGTTTTTCTCAAATGGAACTTGAGCCAAGCTCAAGCTGCTCAGTCCTTTTGATAGGCCAACAGCCTATTTATAGTATTGATTTGTAATCAATAATATCAAAGTTTGTTGTACTGATAATGGAACCCATACTGGCTGGCTGGTGGCACAGTACAGTATGGTATCATGTTGTGCCATTCCAAGTCTGCACCGACCAAGGGAGAGCCGGCAAGGAAGGGGAGAGGGAGAAGGAGAGAGAGGAGGGGGGGAGAGAGAGAGAGAGAGAGAGGCGGACGGAGGGAGGGAGAGAGAGAGAGGA